>ONZH01028148.1:0-62197 GCA_900303285.1 Rhinella marina | reverse complement strand
AAAATCTTTAAGAGGTCTCACCAAAATCTTTAAGAGGTCTCACCTCTTGGGGCCTCCATAAAATCTTTAAGAGGTCTCACCTCTTGGGCCTCCCACAAAATCTTTAAGAGTCTCACCTCTTGGGCCTCCATAAAATCTTTAAGAGGTCTCACCTCTTGGGCCTCACAAAATCTTTAAGAGGTGCTCACCTCTTGGGCCTCCACAAAATCTTTAAGAGGTCTCACCTCTTGGGCCTGCACAAAATCTTTAAGAGGTCTCACCTCTTGGGCCTCCACAAAATCTTTAAGAGGTCTCACCTCTTGGGCCTCCACAAAATCTTTAAGAGGTCTCACCTCTTGGGCCTCCACAAAATCTTTAAGAGGTCTCACCTCTGGGCCTCCACAAATCTTTAAGAGGTCTCACCTCTTGGGCCTCCACATAATCTTTAAGAGGTCTCACCTCTTGGGCCTCACAAAATCTTTAAGAGGTCTCACCTCTTGGGCCTCCACAAAATCTTTAAGAGGTCTCACCTCTTGGGCCTCCACAAAATCTTTAAGAGGTCTCACCTCTTGGGCCTCACAAAATCTTTAAGAGGTCTCACCTCTTGGGCCTCCACAAAATCTTTAAGAGGTTCACCTCTTGGGCCCTCCATAAAATCTTTAAGAGGTCTCACCTCTTGGGCCCCAAAATTTTTAAGGGTCTCACCTCTTGGGCTCACAAAATCTTTAAGAGGTCTCACCTCTTGGGCCTCCACAAATCTTTAAGAGGTCTCACCTCTTGGGCTCCACAAAATCTTTAAGAGGTCTCACCTCTTGGGCCTCCACAAAATCTTTAAGAGGTCTCACTCTTGGGCCTCCATAAAATCTTTAAGAGGTCTCACCTCTTGGGCCTCCACAAAAATCTTTAAGAGGTCTCACCTCTTGGGCCTCCACAAAATCTTTAAGAGGTCTCACCTCTTGGGCCTCCAAAACTTTAAGAGGTCTCACTCTTTAAATCTTTTAAGAGGTCTCACCTCTTGGGCCTCCACAAAATCTTTAAGAGGTCTCACCTCTTGGGCAAAATCTCCACAAAAATCTTTAAGAGGTCTCACCTCTTGGGCCTCCACAAAATCTTTAAGAGGTCTCACCTCTTGGGCCAAAATCTCTCACCAAAATCTTTAAGAGGTCTCACCTCTTGGGCCTCCACAAAATCTTTAAGAGGTCTCACCTCTTGGGCCTCCACACAAAATCTTTAAGAGGTCTCACCTCTTGGGCCTCCACAAAATCTTTAAGAGGTCTCACCTCTTGGGCCTCCACAAAATCTTTAAGAGGTCTCACCTCTTGGGCCTCCACAAAATCTTTAAGAGGTCTCACCTCTTGGGCCTTCTCACAAAAATCTTTAAGAGGTCTCACCTCTTGGGCTCTTGGCCTCCACAAAATCTTTAAGAGGTCTCACCTCTTGGGCCTCCACAAAATCTTTAAGAGGTCTCACCTCTTGGGCCTCCACAAAATCTTTAAGAGGTCTCACCTCTTGGGCCTGCACAAAATCTTTAAGAGGTCTCACCTCTTGGGCCTCCACAAAATCTTTAAGAGGTCTTCACCTCTTGGGCCTCCACAAAAATGTTTAAGAGGTCTCACCTCTTGGGCCTCCACATAATTTTTAAAGAGGTCTCACCTCTTGGGCCTCCACAAAATCTTTAAGAGGTCTCACCTCTTGGGCCTCCACAAAATCTTTAAGAGGTCTCACTCTTTGGGCCTCCACAAAATCTTTAAGAGGTCTCACCTTTTGGGTCTCACCCTTGCCTCCACAAAATCTTTAAGAGGTCTCACCTCTTGGGCCTCCACAAAATCTTTAAGAGGTCTCACCTCTTGGGCCTCCACATAATGTTTAAGAGGTCTCACCTCTTGGGCCTCCACATAATTTTTAAGAGGTCTCAGCTCTTGGGCCTCCACACAATTTTTAAGACGTCTCACCTCTTGGGCCTCCACAAAATTTTCCATGAGCCTCTGGCCAGCCCACGGCCTCTTCCTGCCTTTTGCGGTCCTACGCATCCCTCCACATCCCCACTGCTTTACCTGCTAGACATGACACTGGGCCAGGTCGGGTCACTGATATCTCTAGCGCCAACAATTTGGGCATTTTAAGGCTTCTGCATGTGTTTGAGTTGTTTTTACATTTTAAAGAAGACATGTCTGACCACATTTCACACACACACACAATGACAATTAGGGGTGGGGTCTATTTGCTTTCCCCCTTGCCTATGCCATCTGTGGTTGTCATAGGCAACGTGATTTTAAGGGGTGCAGAATTTCATCTTCTTTTTTGTCTAGTTTGGCTTGGGGTCCATGGCAATGTAGAGGAAAGAAGGTTTCCTTGTATGGTCTCACTTTACAGAGAGGTTACATTGTCTTTGGAGTGTATTGTTGAGAGGCTGTGATAGTGGCGTAATAGTGCGACTTGGGCGCGTTATATGCACCCAGACATGCTTCCCCTGCTGTCCCAGTTGCATTCCAGCAGTGTTGGCATCCTTTTCTGAGGTTTCAGGGTGGACTTGGTGACCTCCAAGTGGTCGAATTGAGATTTCCAAGTGGCGAGCATTTTTTCCCCATAGACTTTAATGGGATTCCATATTCGGTCGAATAGTCGAATTTCGCGGTCTATTCGAATCGAATTTCGAACTTTCGAATTTTTCACTACTCGCTCATCTCCACTCTACACCTTTACTTATGAGCTTTTCTAGTTCCTCCATCTGTTCCACCGCCAGTTCCATTATTTAGCCCCAGGTCACTATCTGTATCTTTTCCTTCCTATAATGCAATTACACTCTCTCCCAGTCCATAGTTTAACCCGTCGGATACCAGCGTTGTACATGTACAGCTCTGGTATCAGGGTCACAAATTCCAGTGCCGTACAGCTGCAAGGGTCCTGCAGTCACAAATAGCCAGACCCCTGCTGTATGCGCCGCGGCACTAGTGGTATCCTGTGGCGTGGCCATCGGGCCTACTCCTAGAGGCTCCATTCTCATAACTCCTTCCACGCCCCGCCGTCCTTGATTGACAGGGCCAAACAGCGTTTGTCTCCTGCTGCTGGCCCTGTGTGCTGCACAGCGCATGAACGAGATTTACCCGGAACACAGGGCTGGCAGGAGAAGATGAGCGCTAGCCCTGTCAATCAAGGAGGGAGGGGCGTAGAAGGAGGTATGAGAATGGAGCTTCTAGGAGCAGGGGCAATGCTCCCCCCCTATGCTCCTAGAGGCTCATTTACATATTACAAATATAGGATTATCACAGTAAGGGGGCCATCAATTCACATATTACAAAAGTAGGATTACCGCAGTAAGGGGGCCATCAATAAACATAATAATAGCAGAGTTAGGGTCTGCTGACATTAGCACATCGCGGGTTAATTCTGATGACAGAAACCCTTTAAAAAATAAAATGTCCTTTTCCCAAAATAAAGTAAAAGAAAATTGTAAAAAATAGGGGGAAAAAAGTAGACATATTAGGTATCGCTGCATCCATATTGACTGGCTCTATAAAAATATCACATGATCCACCCCTTCAGATGAACGCCATAAAAAATAAAATAAAAACAGTGTTCAAATGCCATTTTCTAGTCACCTTGCCTCACAAAAAGTGTAATACCAAGTGATCAAAAAGTTTTATGTATCAAAAGTTTTATGTAAAATGGTACCAATCAAACCGTCATCTCATCCCGCAAAAAAATGAGACCCTACCTACGTAAGACAATGGCCCAAAAAATAAAAAAATAGGGCTCTCAGAAAATGGCAACACAAAAACAAGATTTCATTCTGTTCAAAAATGCTTTCACTTAACAAAAATAAAGATGATAGACATATTAAATATCGCCACGTCCATAACAACCTGCTCTATAAAAATACCACATTATATATCCCCCAGGTGAATGCTGAAATTTTTTTAAAAAAAACCTATGCCAAAACAGCCATTTTTTTCACCTTGCCTCACAAAAAGTTTAATACCAAGCGATCAAAAAGTCTTATGTACCCCAAAATGGTACCAATCAAACCGTCACCTAATCCAGAAAAAAATGAGCCCCCACATAAGACAATCCCTTAAAAAATAAAAACTAATGGCACCCATAAACCAATCCATCAAAATCTGCGCTGCAAAAGCCATATGGCGCTCCTTCCATTCTGAAACCTGCCATGTGCCACCACAGCAGTTTACCACGATATATGGGGTGTTGCCGTATTCAGGAGAAAATGGGTAACAAATTATGGGGTGCTTTTTCTCCTGTTACCACTTGTGAAAATGAAAAAAAATGGGGCTAAAGCAACATTTCATTGGAAGAAACAAAACTTTTCATTTTCACAGCCAAGTGTTTCCAAATTCCGTAAAATGCTTAGGGGGTCAAAGTGGTCAGTACCCATTTTAGTATATCCTTTGAAAGGTGTAGTTTCCAAAATGGGGTCACTTTTGGATGGTTTCCACTGTAGGGGTACATCTGGGTCTCTTCAAATACAAAATGGTGCCTAAAAACAATTTTAGCAAAATCTGCCTCCAAAATCCATATGGCGCTCCTTTCCTTCTGACCACTGCCACGTGCCCATAGAGCAGTTTACCGCCACATATGTGGTATTTCTGTAAACTTCAGAATTAGAGTAATGTATATTGAGGTTTATTTTGCTGTTAACCCTTGCTGTGTTGAAAGAAAAAAATTGATTAACAAATTTTGAAATTTCACCTCCATTTTCCTTTAATTCTTGTGGAACACCTCAAGGGTTAATAAAGTTTGTAGCATCAATTTTGAATAATGTGAAGGGTGTAGTTTCTAAAATGGGGTAATTTATGGGTGGTTTCCATCACGTAAGCCCTTCAAAATCAGTTTATAACTGAATTGGTGCTTAAAAAAATGGTTTTGGAAATTTTGTTGGAAATTTAAAAAAAATAGCTTCTAAACTTCTAAGCATTCTAACGTCCTAAAAAAAAGAACATTTAGAAAATTATGCCAATGTAAAGCAGATATGTTGGGGAATGTTGATTGATAACAAATTTATGAGGTATTACTATCTGTCTTAAAAGTAGAGGAGTTAAAATTTAGAAAATTGTGAATTTTTCAAAATTTTTGAAAATTTTGGATTATTTTATAAATAAAGCTACAATATATTGACTCATATTTACCACTGTCATGAAGTACAATGTGTCACGAGAAAACAATCTCAGAATGGCTTGGAAAAGTAAAACTATTCCAAAGTTATTACCACATAAAGTGACACATGTCAGATTTGCAAAAATCGGCCTGGGATTTAAGGTGAAAAGTGGCCCGGTACTTGAAAGGGTTAAACACTCATCCAACCATCATCTCCCCCAAAGCAGTTGCACCTACCCCATTGAGGTGCAGTCCATCCCTATGACACAGCCTGTAGCCGACAGAGAAATCAGCTGATTACTCCATGATTCCAGGCCCCTCCTTTCTACACCATTTCTTAAACCACTTGTTTACCTCCCTAATCTCCTGCTGCCTTTTTGGTGTGGCTTGTGGTGCAATGCAACTGAACTCTGCAAACACAAACAATCAAGTGAATACAACAGTGCCATACTGTACTCACTATACAAAATTTACTAATGCTAATGCTACTTTATAAATGTCAGATTCTTTGCAAATACATTTTGTGCAAAATTTGTGCCTGTCCACCAACAAAAAGGACATCTCTTTAGGACAGACACTAAATACCACCTCCTCCGGTGCCATACTGGCCCCCATTAATTTCAGAGGTTTTAGTAAATTTTTTTACCCCATACCTAACCTATGAACTGTTCTAGTCTCTCCTTCTGTTCCACCCCCAGTTTCATTACTTAGCCTCAGGTCATTATCTGCATCTTTTCCTCCTATAATATAATTACCCTCCATCCCAGTCCATAGCTTAAACACTCCTTCAACCTCCTAGCCATCGTCTTCCCCAAAATAGCTGCACCATCCCTATGATAGAATCTGTAGCCAACAGAGAAGTCAGTTCAGTTCTCCAGGATTTCAGGCCTCATTTTTTAAACTATTTCTTGAACCACTTGTTTACCTCCCTAATATTCTGCTGCCTTTCTGGTGTGGTTTGTGGTGCAGGTAGTATTTCAGAAAACACTACATTTAAATTATTTGCCCTGAGCTTGCGACCTAAGTCCCTGAAATCATTTTATGGGACCCTCCACATACATCTAGCTTTGTCTTTGGTACCAATGTTCTTCACCAGCGCCTCCCAGTAATCTATTACCCCAAATTGCAATATATCACTGGGAAGACAACATACAGTTTAAAGGGGAATTCCGGTTACCATAAATATAACTTACGTTTTAGACTAATTCATAATCAATAATTACCTAATATAATGTTCAGTAGTTATAAAAGTAGTTTTTTCCCTCTGTTACCCACTGTGTTTCCTCATAAGTTACCATGGCATCGACCTGTAGTTCTGAGCCTTTGTTAGGTCAAGCATGCTCAGTGTGTTGCTATCAATTCTAGAGCTAAATTTTAGTGTGCTGCTGATTACTGAGTAGGGGGGGCGTGACCGGACTGGTATATCAAGCAGCCAATCAGTAAATATCAACACTCATGAACAAGCACAAACTCACAGCAGGAAAGCTAGGGTTTGTAGTTTTGTGAGGGAAGATCAGGAGCCATGATACTATCAGTGTGCAGCAGGCTCACAAAGGAGCTCGACAAATGGATTGAAGCTCTGGCAGCCTTGGGCCCCTTGCAGACGAGCGTGTGACACGCACGTCTTCCACATCACAGCCCCTGGCTTGAACTCCCGGGCACTGACGGGGTCACATAGCATTGTACTGATTTATGATGCTATGTAACCCGTACAGTTCTGGAATGTATTGGATAACACTAACAGCATATGCATAACTAACACTACCTTACATATACATATAATTACATATGCATAACTAACACTAACAGCATATGCATATGCATAACAGCATTATGATGCATGTGCATATGCATCATAAATCAGTGTAATGCTATGTGACCCCATCAGTGCCGGGAGTTCAGGCCAGGGGCTGCGATGCGGAAGACGCGCATGTCACACGCTCGTCTGCAAGGGTCCTTAATGCAGTTTTTCATAAATTAAGTTACCAGAATACCCCTTTAATGATTCCAGTCCTAGTAACAAATCACCCTATCTCTACCCCTATTCACTGAGTCTCCCACTACCAGCACCTGTCTGGCCTGCCCAGTAGTCCTGGTCCTTTCTTACTGGAGTTGAAATTCCCTGACTGGCAAGAGAATTTTCTTGCAACAGCAGTGCTATCCCTAAACTAAAATCTGCCAACTTTGCAAACTTTTTGGGGGAGAGTCAGATCAGGGCTAGCTTCCCTGACACTGCTCCCTCTGCTCCACCTAGGTACCTCAGTGAGTGTCTGTTATTGTTAAGGTATCTTAGTGTTGCACTTCATTTACAGTTTTTAGAAACAGGATACAGGCTCCCAAACATGCAATTTGCTCACATTTTGCACAGCAATATGCACCCTCAAATAGGTGTTCCAGGACTGCATAGATTGCACAAGATGTGCACTGGACTGCACTGTCAATCATGCAACACATACTAATGGAGATTACACTAGGAAAGAAACAAAGTAAATTATACAATGCAATTAAACTGATAAATGAATAAATGCAGTTCCCTCCCTAAGTCTCTGAATCTAAAGTCATGTAATCTCAAGTCACATGTTTAATACACAAAACACTTGCACACTCCCAAACTCTCTTTTTTTGTCTGCTTATAAACCTTCTATTCCCAGTCATCTGAAAACTAGTCTGCAGATTTTTTTGGATTCAAATCAATATAACATTACATTATTGAGTGGCACTACAGAGACTCCTGAATGGTTGTACACTGTGTGGTCATAAAGCCTCCAAGCCATTTGCACCTGGCCTTAAGGTAGGGCTACACAAAGACAAAGTAATGTTACTGACTGACAGTAGGTGTCTGCAAAATTGCATACATCTCAATTAGAGATGAGCGAGCACTAAAATGCTCGGGTGCTCGTTATTCGAGTCGAACTTTTCCCGATGCTCGGGTGCTCGTTTCAAATAACGAATCCCATTGAAGTCAATGGGAGACTCGAGCATTTTTGCGGGGGACCAAGGCTCTGCCTAGGGAAGGCTGGGTGAAAACCTGGAAACCTCAGAAAATGATGGAAACACCACGGAAATGGACAGGAAACAGCAGGGGCAGCATGCATGGATGCCTCTGAGGCTGCCTAATCCCACCATTACCCCAAATTCTCAGGCAACAGCCTGGTGGTTACCCTCATGGCAATTGTGCTCAACCAGACCAAGAAAGGCGAGGCAAATACCCATCACATGTTAGGGAAGCACCCAACTAGGTGCAACGAAGGTCCATCACCGCCTGCAGGTGACACCACTGCTCATGCTGGCACTGCAGCTGAAATCAAGTTTAGTATCTGTTCTTATCAGTTGCTGTGGCTGCTGGTGGTATAGTGGTGAGCATAGCTACTTCCCAAGCAGTTGATCTGGGTTTGATTCCCGTCTATCGCAGGAGGCAATTCAAAATCAGTACAATATCTAATACGTCCCCCTAACCGGGAAAATTGTTTGGAGAGAGGGCCTGTAGGTGGGGGGGAAGGAGGTTTCGCTGGAAGAGCCAAAGGAGTGCCCCCTGGGCTAGCGTGTGTGGTGGTGACAACAGCCGGAATGGATTTGGGAAAACTGTTGCTTTAACCCGTATGGTATCGATTCTTCTCAGTTTAATACCGTATACGTCCCCTATCTTGGGACCCTATATTTAATGTATTTTTCGAACACGGAAAATGGAAAAAGAGCTTGCTCTGGCCAGGTGAGTGTCTTTCCCACTGCAGCTAAGGGGACGTGTCCATGCTCTGCCTATCACAGGTCAGGAGGCAATTAAAAGAAGAAAAACAAAAAACATCAGTACAATATCTAATACGTCCCCTATCCGGGTAAATAGTATGGAGAGAGGGCCTGTAGGTGGGGGGAAGGAGGTTTCGCTGGAAGAGCCAGAGGAGTGCCCCCTGGGCTAGCGTGTGTGGTGGTGATAATAGCCGGATGTATTTAGAATGACGACGCAGGACCCCAACTTAAAAATTTAGCATCAACCAGTACAGTCGTAAATTATGAGATTGATCAACTGTGGTATGTATACTACTCAGTTTCAAACCGTATATGGCAGCTATCCGTAAAAATGGTTTGGAGAGAGAGAAAGATAGGACAAAGACGTAAATTGTTTGGAGAGAGGGCCTGTAGGTGGGGGGGGGGCAGGCTGGGGGGAAGGAGGTTTCGCTGGAAGAGCCAGAGGAGTGCCCCCTGGGCTAGCGTGTGTGATGGTGACAACAGCCGGATGTAGTTAGAATGACGACACAGGACCCCAACTTAAAAATTTAGCATCAACCGGTACAGTCGTAAATTATGAGATTGACCAAGTGTGGCATGACTTTTTAGATGGAGATTGCATGTGGTCACGTACTCCCTGGAACCCCATAGTCACCCCTTCTCTGATGTGCTAGCCCACAACATTCTCTGCCCCAATTCGCAAGACCTTTTGCTGTTTCCGTGTGCTGACAGTGTGGATTTACCAGTGTTGTCTGAGGAGGTGGTGGACAATGGCGAGACACAGGTGTCGGGGGGTGAGGTAGTTGTATGGGAAGCAAGTTACAGTGGGGACTCCTTGGGGGGGAATTTCTCATGATGGGACAGATTCAACTTGGGTGGATCAGGCACAGGAACAGCTGAATTTTTTGGGGGGTTTATTTAACTTTTATTTAGCAAAAATAACCACAGAGATATTTATTCGTTATCTTCTCTGCACAGTCTTGCGTTGGGGTTCGTCACTTTGATGGCGAGCTGTGCCGCTCTCTCCACAATGGTCTGTAGGTTCTTAGATGGAGACTTTGTCGGCGATTTCAGTACAGAAGGACTTGTTGCTCATCCACAGAACCTCGACCTCCTTGACATTGTGGACAAGGAATTTGCGGGTGGACCAGTAATTTGCTGAACCCTGTGGGCAGCATGTGTTTGGTCTTCTACTTGCTACCGTATCCAATGTTGGGCAATATAGATTCGCAAGTAATATTATTTTTCACACCTATCCCCAAAAATAAAAATGTATGTAGTTTGCGCAAATAAAACTGGAAACTGGAATTGGAGAGAGGGCCTGTAGGTGGACCTCCGGAAAAATTGTTTGGAGAGAGGGCCTGTAGGTGGACCTCTGGAAAAATTGTTTGAATAGAGGGCCTGTAGGGGGCCCTCCTGAAAAATTGTTTGAAGAAAGGGCCTGTAGGTGGACCTCTGGAAAAATTGTTTGAATAGAGGGCCTGTAGGGGGCCCTCCTGAAAAATTGTTTGAAGAGAGGGCCTGTAGGTGGACCTCTGGAAAAATTGTTTGAATAGAGGGCCTGTAGGGGGCCCTCCTGAAAAATTGTGCTAACAGAGTGCCAGTTGGACCTCTGAAAAATGGCATTTTTTGGGTCAGCATTAAGCAAAGACGATATGGAGAAGGAGGAGGAGGAGGAGGAGGAGTAGAGAAGAGGAATCGGATACATAAGTTATTTAAATCTTTAGCTGCTTTCCCCCGGAGGAGATTTGAATTCCGGTGAAATCCAGGCTTTGTTCATTTTAATAAGCGTCAGCCTGTCAGCGCTGTCAGTTGACAGGCGTGTACGCTTATCGGTGATGACGCCACCAGCTGCACTGAATACCCGCTCTGACAGCACGCTAGCGGCAGGGAAGGCCAGCACCTCCAAGGCGTACAGCGCCAGTTCAGGCCACGTGTCCAGCTTTGAAACCCAGTAGTTGTATGGAGCAGAGTGATCGCTACGGACGTTGGTATGGTCAGCTAGGTACTCCCTCACCATCTTTCTGTACATCTTTCCCCCCTACTCTGCCTAGACTGGGGACAGGTGACAGTGTCTTGCTGGGGTGACATAAAACTGGCAAAGGCCTTGGAGAGCGTTCCCCTGCCAGTGCTGGACAAGCTGCCTGCTCGCCTCCTCTCCCCCGCTACTCGGCCCACAGAACCATGCCCTCTGCTGCTAGCGGCGTCAGATGAGAAGAATTGTTTCAGCTTGTGCACCAGGGCCTGTTGATATCTATTCACTCTCATACTCCTTTCCTCTGCAGGGATGAGAGTGGAAAGGTTCTGCTTGTACCGTGGGTCCAGGAGAGTGAACACCCAGTAATCGGTGTTTGAAAAAATTCTTCTAACGCGAGGGTCACGGGATAGGCAGCCTAACATGAAGTCTGCCATGTGCGCCAGAGTTCCAACACGCAAGAATTCCCTCTCCTCACTGGCCTGACTCTCCATTTCCTCCTCCTCCTCCTCCAAGTCCTCCTCTTCAGCCCATACACGCTCAAGAGTTAAGGACTGAGCACTGGTACCCTCTACTGTCTCGCCGACATTCTCCTCCTCTTCCTCCTCATCCTCATCCCCCTCCTCTGATACGCGCTGAGAAACAGACCGGAGGGTGCTCTGGCTATCAAGCGACGTATCTTCCTCCACTGTCTCTTGTGACAAGCGCAAAGCATCCGACTTGATGCTGAGCAGTGAGTTTTTCAACAGGCAAAGCAGCGGGATGGTGAGGCTGATAATGGCGGCATCGCCGCTGACCATCTGTGTTGACTCCTCAAAGTTGCTCAACACCTGGCAGATATCAGACATCCACGTCCACTCCTCATTGTAGTATTGAGGAATCTGAGTGACCTGACTACCAGTTCTGGTGAAAGATGACATCTGGCAGTCTACAATCACTCTGCGCTGCTGGTAAACTCTGGATAACATGTTTAATGTGGAATTCTATCTCGTGGGCACGTCGCACAACAGCCGGTGAGCGGGCAGTTGTAGGCGGCGCTGCGCTGCCCTGAGAATGGCAGCATCTGTGCTAGACTTGCGGAAATGCGCACAGATGCGGCGCACCTTGGTGAGCAAATCAGACAGATTGTGGTATGTTTTGAGGAACCGCTGAACTATTAGATTGAACACGTGGGCCAGGCATGGCACATGTGTCAGTCTGCCGAGTTGCAGAGCCACCACCAGGTTACGCCCGTTGTCACACACAACCATGCCTGGCTTGAGGTTCAGCGGTTCCAGCCACACATCAGTCTGCGCCGTGATGCCCTGTAACAGCTCTTGGGCGGTGTGCCTTTTGTCACCTAAGCTCAGCAGTTTGAGCACCGCCTGCTGGCGCTTACCCACAGCACTGCTGCTGCGCCTAGAGCTACCGACTGAAGGCGCCGTGCCCACGGATGGTAATTCGGTGGAGGAAGAGGAGGAGGGGTCGGAGGAGGAGGAGGCATAGTACGTCTGAGAGACCGTGACCGAGGTAGGTCCCGCAATCCTCGGTGTGGGCAGTACATGAGCGGCCCCAGGGTCATTCTCGGTCCCAGCCTCCACCAAGTTAACCCAATGTGCCGTCAGTGAGATATAGTGTCCCTGCCCGGCAGCACTTGTCCACGTGTCCGTGGTTAGGTGGACTTTCTCAGAAACAGCTTTGGTCACGGCACGGATGATGTTCTCTGACACGTGCTGGTGTAGGGCTGGGACGGCACATCAGGAAAAATAGTGGCGGCTGGGGACGGAATACCGAGGGGCAGCCACCGCCATGAGATTTCGAAAGGCCTCGGTCTCTACCAGCCTATAGGGCAGCATCTCCAGGCTAAGCAATTTGGAGATGTGGACGTTGAGGGCTTGGGCATGTGGGTGGGTGGAACTGTATTTCTTCTTGCGCTCCAGCGTCTGCTGTAAAGACAGCTGAACGCTGCGCTGGGACACGTTGGTGGACACTGTGGAGGATCGTGGAGGCGAAGGTGTGGTTTTCCGGCGGGAGGCGCTCATGCCGGGGTCCTGGGCAGGGGGTTGACTAGCAGAGGCAGCGAGTGACGCAGGGGGTTGACTAGCAGAGGCAGCGAGTGACACAGGGGAAGGAGCAGTGGTGTGACCCGCAGGAGGTGGTGAACGGCCTTGGTTCCATTGAGTGGGGTGTTTAGCACTCATATGCCTGCGCATGCTGGTGGTGGTTAGGCTAGTAGTGGTGGCACCCCTGCTGATCCTGGTGTGGCACAGGTTGCACACCACAGTCCGTCGGTCATCCTCACTTTCTTTAAAGAACCTCCAGACTTGCGAACATCTAGACCTCGCCATGGGAGCTTCACTACGTGAAACAGTTGCTGCTGATACACCAGCTCTGGCCCTGCTTCTCCCTCTGGCCACACCACTGCCTCTTACAACCTGTTCTGGTGCAGCACTCGCCTCCGCCTCAGAAGCACTGTCTTCACTCGGCATATCAACCCAGCTTGGGTCAGTAACCTCGTCATCCTCCGATTCCTCAGTCTGCTCCCCCCTCGGAATTCCTCCCCTAACAACAACTTCACCACTGTCTGACAACCGTGTCTCCTCATCGTCCGACACCTCTTTACAAACTTCTTCCACTAACTCAACATTGTCATCATCATCATCATCACCCACAGACTGCGACAGTTGGAAAACTTGAGCATCGGGAACGAGGTCAGCAGCAACCTGAGAAGTGGTTTGTGACTCTGGGAAGGGTCCAGAAAACAGTTCCTGAGAGTATGCAGGATCGCATTCCAAATTTTCCTGGGAGGGGGCAGACTGGGGGGGAAGGAGGTTGAGGTGGAGGAGCCAGAGGAGTGCTCCCTTGGGTAACGTGGGTGGACTGCGTGGAAGACTGACTGGTGGACAAATTACTTGAAGCATTGTCCGCAATCCACGACATCAGCTGTTCGCACTGTTTGTTGGGGTTCAACATTTTCTGTATATAAGTGTATTATATAAAAAAAATAAAATACATGGGCCTGCTGTACTGAAACCCACAAACTTGTTCAGTCTGAACAAGTGAATATATAGGTGGATAAGTTAGACTGCGTGGAAGACTGACTGGTGGAGAAATTACTTGAAGCATTGTCCGCAATCCACGAGATCAGCTGTTCGCACTGTTGTGGTTTCAACAGTCCTCTACCACGTGTCCCTGTAAGTTGAGACATGAAGCTAGGGAGTGTAGCTCTGCGGAATTCCCCTGCTCCCTCATCAGCGGGTACTGTTTCACCCTGCCCAGGACCACGGCCTCTGCCCCCTGCAGTAATTGAATGCCCATGCCCTCGCCCTCGACCCTTAGCCCTGGGGTTCAACATTTTTTGTACATAGGTGTATGATAAAAAAAAAAAAATTACACGGGCCTGGTGTACTGAAACCCACAAACTTGTTAAGTCCGGTAGAATTAAGTGACGTACAGAAAGTGTCACCTGGACAGATTATACGGATTGGAGCGAGTGTGCTGAACTGTGACACACAGAAAGGTTACACGCAGCTGAGTAAAATGGATTTGTACCACTGAGCTAAAACAACTGACAAACTTATTTTTTTTTTATTTTGTTTTTTTGGGAACGTGACATGCAGAAACTATGGTAGAACTGACTGACATCCTGTTAACGGTGGCTATTTAGACTGCGACCCAGACAAATGTCGCACACAGAGTATTCTGGATCAAGCTGTAGAGGATATCGGTAGCAAATGACTTGGTTGTATTCTCTGACGTACAGAAAGCGTCAACTGGACAGTATATACGGATCGAAGCGAGTGTGCTGAACTGTGACACACAGAAAGCTTAGTAAAATGGATTTGTATCACTGAGCTAAAACAACTGAAAAAATTATTTTGTTTTTATATTTTGTTTTTTATATATTTTTTTTTAATTTTGTTTTTTTTGGGAACGTGACGTGCAGGAACTATGGTAGAACTGACTGACACCCTGTTAACGGTGGCTATTTAGACTGCGACCCAGACAAATGTCGCACAGAGAGTATTCTGGATCAAGCTGTAGATGATATCGGTAGCAAATGACTAGGTTGTATTCTGTGACGTACAGAAAGCGTCACCTGGACAGTATATACGGATCGGAGAGAGTGTGCTGAACTGTGACACACAGAAAGGTTACACGCAGCTGAGTAAAATGGATTTGTATCACTGAGCTAAAACAACAGAAAAACTTATTTTTTTTTTAAATTTGGTTTTTTATATTTCTTTTAAAATTTTGTTTTTTTTGGGAACGTGACGTGCAGGAACTATGGTAGAACTGACTGACACCCTGTTAACAGTGGCTATTTAGACTGCGACCCAGACAAATGTCGCACAGAGAGTTTTTGGGATCAAGCTGTAGATGTTATCGGTAGCAAATTACTTGGTTGTATTCTCTGACGTACAGAAAGCGTCACCTGGACAGTATATACGGATCGAAGCGAGTGTGCTGAACTGTGACACACAGAAAGGGTACACGCAGCTGAGTAAATTTGATTTGTATCACTGAGCTAAAACAACAGAAAAACTTTTTTTTTTTTTTTAATTTTGTTTTTTATATATTTTTTTTAATTTTGTTTTTTTTTTGGGAACGTGACGTGCAGGAACTATGGTAGAACTGACTGACACCCTGTTAACGGTGGCTATTTAAACTGCGACCAGACAAATGTCGCACAGAGAGTATTCTGGATCAAGCTGTAGATGTTATCGGTAGCAAATGACTTGGTTGTATTCTCTGACGTACAGAAAGCATCACCTGGACAGTATATACGGATCGAAGCGAGTGTGCTGAACTGTGACACACAGAAAGGTTACACGCAGCTGAGTAAAATGGATTTGTATCACTGAGCTAAAACAACAGAAAAACTTATTTTTTTTTTTTATTTTGTTTTTTATATTTTTTTAAAAATTTTTTTTTTTGGGAACGTGTTGTGCAGCAACTATGGTAGAACTGACTGACACCCTGTTAACGGTGGCTATTTAGACTGCGACCCAGACAAATGTCGCACAGAGAGTATTCTGGATCAAGCTGTAGATGTTATCGGTAGCAAATGACTTGGTTGTATTCTCTGACGTACAGAAAGCGTCACCTGGACAGTATATACGGATCGAAGCGAGTGTGCTGAACTGTGACACACAGAAAGGTTACATGCAGCTGAGTAAAATGGATTTGTATCACTGAGCTAAAACAACAGAAAAACTTATTTTTTTTTTAAATTTTGTTTTTATATATTTTTTTTTAATTTTGTTTTTTTTGGGAACGTGACGTGCAGGAACTATGGTAGAACTGACTGACACCCTGTTAACGGTGGCTATTTAGACTGCGACCCAGACAAATGTCGCACAGAGAGTTTTTGGGATCAAGCTGTAGATGTTATCGGTAGCAAATGACTTGGTTGTATTCTCTGACATACAGAAAGCGTAACCTGGACAGTATATACGGATTGCAGCGAGTGTGCTGAACTGTGACACACAGAAAGGTTACACGCAGCTGAGTAAAATGGATTTGTATCACTGAGCTAAAACTACTGAAAAACTTATTTTCTTTTAAATTTAGTTTTTTTGGGAACGTGACGTGCAGAAACTATGGTAGAACTGACTGACACCCTGTTAAAGGTGGCTATTTAGACTGCGACCCAGACAAATGTCGCACAGAGAGTTTTCTGGATCAAGCTGTATACGTTATTGGTAGCAAATGACTTGGTTGTATTCTGTGATGTACAGAAAGTGTCACCTGGACAGTATATATGGATTGGAGTGAGTGTGTTGAATTGTGACACACAGAATGGTTCCACACTGCTGTGTGCAATGGATTTGTATCACTGAGATAGAACAATAAAAAAAAAACAGGGTTAGATATGGCGATAGCTGCACTACTAGTGCCAGCCAGCCAGCCAAGCCAGGAGACAAAAAAAAATTTCTTCTAGCCCTTAGAAGGGCTGTTGGGTTCTTTGTGGGTGATTCCTGCCTAACCGAGAACTAAATTCAGGCCCTAACACTGTCCCTGAAAGGCAGCAGCTCTATCCCTAACGACATCCAGACGGCATCTGAGCCGAGCACCGCGGCCAGTCACTAGTATATTCCAGGGTCACCTGATCAGGCCAGCCAACCCCTGCTATCGACATATAAGGGCCCCACGTGATGCTGGGTGTACCGCAGAGTCTCCTGGCTTGTGATTGGCTGTGTTTATAGGCGCCAAAAAAGCACGATGCGGAAGTTGCCATTTCCTCGAGTATGGCGAGATACTCGTCCGAGCAGCGAGTACTTACGAGTACCCTAATACTCGAACGAGCACCAAGCTCGGACGAGTATGCTCGCTCATCTCTAATCTCAATGTATTACTTTGGTCTGAAACTATATCTCAATAGTTACAATCAATCAGCAACACTACCAAAAGTCTTAATGTAGTTCCAGCATTGATAATTTGAAAAATAGACTACTAAGAAAGCCTAAATTTGTACAGCATTTATGTATGTTTATCTGGACCATTTGAACAGTGAAATCAACTACACCATACAGCTAATTCTGTAGGTGCAATGTATAATGACCCAATGCATGCCAAAAGGATATTATTTTGTCATGTGCTTGACCAGTAAAGTCATTGCCGGGTACATTAGGAAAGTCTTATGCCATTTATGCTAACGATGAAGCACAGACATGATGCAGCTTTAGTCCAACAAACTAATTTAATCCCCCGATAAGAATACATTTTAAGAAAATATTCATTGTGAGATTTGTAAGCCAGAAATGTGTGACAGTGTTTTTAAGCAACCAGCAAGGAGAAAAGCAAATACTTTGAAGCTTTGCTTTCTATACTCACATGACATGTACATAAAAAAATTAAAATAGGAGTAACATGGTGCAGTCGGCATGTCTTCTGTTAATACTGTATAAAAATATATTTGATATACTTTTAGTAGGAATTGCGTTTATTTGCAGAAACAATGTACCACTAGTTTATTGTGCTTTGCACTTTTTAATGTGCTGTGTGCCACTGAAGGGTTAAGCGGGCAGGTCCCGCACCTGTTAAATGTGAGCACACAGGGTGTGTTTACTCAGGTACGGGACAGCACTATATAAACTAAGATGATTCCATTAGAGAGAGGAAGGAAAAAGCTAAGAAAGCAGAAAGAGAAAGAAAGGAAAAAGAAGAAAGGATTGTGAATCTACGAAAAGAAAAAAAAAGAGAAAATTGATTGAGGTAAATAGAAAAGACGCACAATTATAGGAGAGTTAGACGTTAGACATGACAAGTAAAATGGAAGTTAGATGAGATTAGAAACACAGAATCAGAAGAATAAAATATGGATAAAAGCAAATCATAAGATTTTTGATGATAAAGATAAAGCCAAAGCAGGTCAGATATACTATAAGTAGAGAAAGCAATGTGATATGGAAGAAGAAAGTGGGAGAGATGTGCTTTACACCAGGGACACGTGTCTCTTCCAGGATTTAAAGCATCGTCAGCGAGAGACAGAGGGAGGAGAGAAAGACTTGGAGAGAAAGAGGAGGGAGAGGAGAGGACTGAAATAAACACTGACTAAGAGAAGGAGATAATACAGAGGTAAATGAGAGGTGTCAAAGACACTTATTCTGGACAGGTAAAGTTTTAACTAGAACTTTTCAGAGAGCGGCACCACAATACTTTAGTGAGCACGGAATCCCAATTGTAGAATTTGAAATCTGATTTTTCAGTAATCTTTGGTCTGCTGTAGTGTGTTGATTAATGCTGTCACGTTTTGAACCTGTGTTGCTTTATATTGATCTTGAAGGTATATTGATACCTAGTATATGATAGTATGTAATAGGTCTTATTGTAGGACATCTTTCTGTAGAATTGGTTCCATTTTTTGAGCTTATGTTACATTTGTTATTTGGGGAACATTTCAGATTCTCTATATTTTTCTGTCATGTTTTAGTTAATTCCTAATAGATATTAACCAACTACTCAAATTTCATTGAGGAAAACTTATTATGCCTTCCAAACCATGATGTTCAATAACTGCAGAGCAAAATGTCTTTGTTGTGAATAAAGATGACAATCTGTCACTTTTCTTCCCTTGTGATTGTTTGTGTCATTGTGTATTTCTGTACAGAATGCTCTGTTAGATTTTTGTAGTGTTTCCAAAACTTTAATTGCTTTTTAAAGGTGAAAAACGTATATATAGAAACTTGCCATCAACAGCTATAAATTGTATGCCCATCTGTTATCTACATGTGAATTTGTGCATTTTTATATACTTTTTTAAACTTGTATCCATTTTATCTTAGTATCTTTACTATATGTCTTCTCATACTTCATAGTCTAGTTCTACATTTTCTGTAGTAAAACTTTTTTAGACTGATGTTTAGTTAGGCTGGGAAAAATTTTGCATCTCATAAAGAATTACCCTACATTTTAGGGTATCAAAAGTACTAAAGATGAAATATGCTGGAGGGATAAACCATTTGACCCGAAAATAGTCAAGGCTGCCATTCTCTTTAACTTACTCCTTGGGAGAAAAGACTTTCATTATTCAGAGCATGGTCTCTTTTAACAGGTTTAAAAATGTCTTTATCTCTGTTCAACCACTGGAATATATGGGATTTTAGTATTTTAAGCACAACTTAGCAACGTATATAACACAATTACAAGTGACCCACATAAGCAATTACTTTATGAAGAGCAATAATTTTCTGCCACAACCAATAAATTGATAGTATTCTATTTCATGACAAGTACTGAAAAGGCCTAAATGGCCTGACACTTTTTTCAGTGCTTTAGCACATGTGGCGGTTTACCAACCCTAACTTTTTGTTTGTTCGAAATTAAAATAATTTTTGTGACCTTTTTGATGTGACACCTAGGGCTTTTTATTTATATGTTTTAGAGGTTTTCTTTTCCTTTTGTGTTTAATTTGGAGAAAACTTAAAACATTTTTATGACAATTTTTTCAAACTATTATGCCCATATTTGAGAGTTTTATTTCTTCAGCTTTTGTATGTATTGATTTTCCCCCCAGCTTAGTGAAATGTTGCTCACATTGATTTTTTTTCATTCTGTATAGAACTTATGAATTAATTTCTCTAATATATGACAAAGTATTTATTGAAAATTCAACATGGTAAGATAAATTAGAACATGACACATCTGGTGATTAAGTTAGAAGTACACATGAGACATTGGTGTGACCAAATGAGCAAAGGAAATGAAAGGATGTATTTACATGTATAAAAAAATGTGAAAAAAGGTACACAGGTAACAGCTGGATGCAGGGATGAACTGTCCATAGACCCTACAGGCAAATTTCCTGGTGGGTCGAAGTCCAGGGGTCTACCCGAACCCTCCTCATGGCCCTTGGTCAGGTACATAATGATCTGTGGCGCTCAGCATTAATTAATGCATCAGGCACTTATGCACCTGGCCAGCAGCCAGGTGCCCTCCTGAAATCGACTGTTCCCAGTATGGCGATAGGGCATTATTTTATGCTGCACTGTGTTATTTGGTTTTGCTGGGGCGTTATTTTGTGCAGTACTACGGCATTGCTAGGCCCACCTACTTCTGCTGTCCCTGCCTATTTGTAACTTGTGTTGGCCCTGCCTACTTGTTTTCCCCCACCTACAACATGGGGCCACTTGGGGAAAGAAAAATATGAGAAGAGAGGGATGGACTGGACATACCCATGAGGGGAAGGGTAGGAAGGGAGAAGGGAAGGAAGATACAAGGATCTGGTAGAGATTGAGCTATCACAGCCTGATTTACGGATTTCACACTGAATGGCATTATGCACCTTACTGAAATATATACACGCTGCAGAACAAAAAAAACTGTTCAGAAAAAATATTTTAGCACAAAACACATGGGAAATATAAATGTAAATATATATAATCCCCAAAGGTGTCCATAGTCAGCTTTTTGAACATTCAGTAGAGCAGATGAGAGAGATGGCTACAGAAAGGAGACTGTCGGAAAACTAGACTGATTTCACACTGAACAGGACTGAGAAGAATGCAAAATATGGCAGTTTAATCTGGTTATACAAGCATTTCATGGATTAGGGTTTAAGTCACCCAAACATGGAGTATTCGTCACACACATCACTTTTGTGTGCAACAGTGGATCAGAGATAGTCATGTTAATATTGCCTGGTTACCTGTGCTATTCTGTCCCAGAAGAAAAACATCTCTATGAAATTGACGGCTTAGGCTACTTTCACACTAGCGTTTTTGCTGGATCCGGCAGGGTTCAGCAAAAATGAGTCAATAGGGAACGGATCCGTTTTCTATTGTGTCAGAAATAGAAATCCATCCCCATTGACTTGCATTGTAGGTCATGACGGATCTGTCTTGGTCCGCATCCCAGGACGGAAAGTAGCTTGCTGCGTGCTGCTCTCTGGTGTAAGAAAGGAACGGAATGCATTTTGGAGCACTCCATTCTGTTCAGTTATGTTTTGACTAGTGTTGAGCGAGCACCTCTGTGCTCGTATGCTCGGGTGCTCTGGCCGAGCACTAGGGGTTTCTCGAGTGCTTGGCCGAGCACCCGAGCATAATGTTAGTCAATGGGACTAAACCAGGCACCCCTCGCTCGGAAGAGGGGAGGGTGTCTGGTTAATAGAAAAAGGTCAGAATCGCGACTTCTCCTCTTTTACTCCTTTCACTCGTAAAAGTATGCTAATTAACTGAATTTGTACGCATTAACGCACAATGCGTACACATTAGCATACAAATGCGTACGCATTAGCGTACCAAATACGTATGCATTAGCATACACATTCGTATGCATTAGCGTACAAATTCGTACGCATTAGCGTACAAATCAACATTACAGTGCGGGGAAGAGACTGGAGCATTGCGCTCAAGTACACTATACGGATACCTATAACGGATATTATCATCAAAATATTAACGCTAGTGTGAAAGCAGCCTTATTGAGGTAGAATAGGCTTTCTTAGACTTGGAACTGTAATGGTATCTTCACAAATGGCAGAGGTTGCTGCAGAAAATTTCTGCTTCAGAACATCAGCCCCATGCATCTCAATGGGGTTGTTTTAGCGCATAACAAATGGATTTCTGCCAGACTCATGAATAAAACTTTTCTGTCACTAAATCTGCTGCATGTGAAAGCAACCTAAAGATGCATTGAGCATAAGGTCTTGTTTGGTTTAATTACTGCACAACTCACTGGCAAGAAACTCAATTGACTATAGTAAATGATAAAATCAAATTCAGATTTGTAAAGTGAAATGTTTAGTCCCAGTAAAATATTAAGTACTGATAATTTCTTCATTATTTCATATTAGTTATAATGATTTATATATAAGACACAAAGGGTTAATGTCTTGCTCCTCCCATCTAGGACAGAAGTCAATTTATTAGTAAATGAGACTAATTAACCCTCCACAAAGAGCACACCCACTAGGCAGACGTGTTTTTTCCAAGCAATGTCTTTTTCAGGGAGGAATATATATAATGCCTTTGGACTCAAGGAAAGATACATTTTGGTAAGCAAATTTACACTTTCCTTATCGTCCTTCAGGCAGAACACTCAAAGGGATATGAAAAGCAGTATTAAACAAGGATGGGGTCTGTCAAAGGCTGTATTGCAAGCAGCAGATACATCCACCTTGTAATGTTTTGTAAATGTGCATGGAGATGACCATGTAGGGGCCCTGCAGACTTGATCCAATGCCTTTTTTTCTTGCTCAAGCGAGTAAGTGGACCAAGTTGAGTGTGCTGTAACTTCACCTAGTAAGTATTTGAGATTTAGAAGCAGACTTAATAGTATTCTAGATCCAAGCAGTGTAGGCTTTCTGGCTTTTATACCTCAGTTGGTCAGTAGAACTTCTTGAGCTTTCTATTGGAGGCTGTCACCATTACATCTAAATAGGGGTACCCCATATGCACACAATCTGTTTAAAAATACAGTCGTTGAGATTTCAACTATGTTGAAATATATATATATATTCTATATTCTCCTACCTTGGATGGCTGTCTACGGTTTGACAGTCTACTGCCCAAGTCATAATTTGACTGTATTGACTGTTCCGTGGAGCAGAGCGAGGCCTGTGCCTATTGTTGATGTATAGCACATGTTGGGGGTATTATTTGCTCCACCACTGACTGATTTTTGAGCCTGCCCTGAATGAAGAGCTAGATATATTGCTTTGAGGCCTCTTATATTGGATCACAAATACAGGAAACCACGTCCCCTGAACTCAAAGAATGTGGAAGTGTACTTCCTCACCAGAGTTATTGGAATGGTCAGAATAATCTGCACTAGTATTTCTTGGATGAAGCCATCAAGAAAGTTTCTGGCTTGTTCACCACAAGTCAACCCAGACTTGATAAACATTGACCTCATCCTGAAATGATGCTGGTTTGTAATGTACACTAATGCCCATGTTATGGCTTCTATTGTAGAGGTCCTATTCCCTAGAATTCTAGCAGTCCTGACAGGGGCATAGCTATAGGAGAAGTGGCTGCTTTGGGGCCCAAACTCAGAAGGGGCCCATCCAGGAGGAGGACTAAAAGATTTTATTGTCAGGGCCACCTCAAGAGTCATATACAGTGACATGACATATAGTATATATGTGTAGGAAACGGACAGAATGGCTGCTGGGCCTAGCCTAAGAGAGCGATCTTGACTAGACACAGGAGTGGGGGGTGCATGGTCAGAATGCAGAATGCACACGGCGGCATCCGTGTCTTATAGATCCGCTATTTGTGGTCGGATATGGTTCTGCGAATGGACCCCTAATTTTAGTGACTAAGCAAAACTTCATGGGGAAGCTATCCCTATATCCCTAGAAAACTCAAGCCAATGAAGCTTTGCACTGCCATAGACAAGGAATTACTATGTTTTAGCAAGGAAACAATCTTTCTGACTAGAAATTCCCTAACAGGGAATAACCGACTGCCAGAAAAAAGGCTTCCTAGCCAGACTGGCCACTGGGACATTACCTTAGGGGGGCTGCCACCCTGCAGATTCAGTACTAACTGCCCGTGGCCCGTGCTGCACCGTGACCTGACATTGCACAGCGTTAGGTCATAGTGTCACTGTATGCAATCAGGACACAGTGCAGAGCAGGGCCCGGAAGAACACCAGGGAGAGTATAGCTAATGCAGCACTTCTCTCACCACTCCCTCCACCTCCTGCATGCTAAGCATTTAGACTATAAGACACACTGCCATTTTCCCCCCACTTTTGGATGAAAAAAGTGTGTCTTATAGTTTAAAAAATATGGTATATATAGTAAATTCCATGGTTAGAAATGCACCAGTGTTATTGCCCCATGCAACTCCCCCCCACCTTCCAAGAGCCATAACATTTTTACTTTCTGTTCGCAGCCAGATTTTTTGTTGAACAAGTTATAATTTTCTTATTGGCACTATTTAATTTGCCATATCATATTTTGCAAAAAAAATCTTTGAGGGTAAAATTGAAAAAACAAACAAACATCCACTGTGGTTTTTTCGGTTTTGTCTTTACCCCATTCACAATTCCCCATTGTACTAAAAATGATATGATGACCTTATTTCTTGGGTCAGTATGATTACAGTGATACCGTAAGTTTTTAATTATATCTCTATAGAGTTGACTGACAGTTTGCATTTTGCAGGGTGAGGTGTAGTTTTTATTGATACCAGTTTTGGGTACATACAGGTTTTTAATCACATTTTAGTACATTTTTTTTTCAGGGCATTTTTGGATGTGGTAAGACCAATAATATTTATTTTTTGTTTATTTTTATATGTGAAATTGGGATAGAGGGGCAATTTAAATTTTAAATATTTTTGTGTGTTTTCCGATTTTTAAAATTGTGATGCTACTTAAATTTAAATATTGCAGTTATTCTATATTAAAGGGGTTCTCCGAGGTATATATTGATGATCTATCCTCAGGATAGGTCATCAATATCAGATCGGCAGGGGTCCGACACCCGGCACCCCCGCCGATCAGCTGTTTGAAGAGGAGGCGCGCGCCGTATCAGCGCTGCCTCCTCTTCAGTGTTTACATGCTGGCCGACTCGGGGGTAGTGGTGAGTAGGGCAGTGAGGTGTAATTACACCTACTCACCACTACCCCCGAGTCGGCCAGCATGTAAACAGTGAAGAGGAGGCAGCGCTGATGTGGCGCGCGCCTCCTCTTCAAACAGCTGACTGGCGGGGGTGCCGGGTGTCGGACCCCTGCTGATCTGATATTGATGACCTATCCTGAGGATAGGTCATCAATATTTATAACTCGGAGAACCCCTTTAAATATATTCATGATGATTTTAAATCACCTGAAGAACAGGAGTTGGACAATATTCTGAACACTAAAGAATAGAAGCCACTTGGCAGACAAACAAAAAAATCATTTTCTGATTAAGCAGTTGTTACATAGATAGCATGAATGTCATCTCTACTTTTCACTCTGTACAAACCAAGTAAACTATATGATAGTTTCATGGTGTTTCCAACTTGTATATTCTATGCATAAGACTGCTTTTAGGGGTATCTTCCTTGTACAGCACAATGACATACGTTAAATTCATCAAGGGTAAATAGTACATTTGAAAATCCCACATCTTGGAAATATGGTTGCCTTACAATCCCTGTGCATCCGTAATTCTTGGCGATACAGTGTTGTCTGCAGCAAGCCAGACAAGAAACTGTAATTGAGTACCTCAGGCATAATTGGCCCAGCTACTACATATAATTGTTATGGTATTTCTTTTATGAAAGAATGCTGGCCCAAGTGCGCATGTTTGAGGAGTCAGGAGGGGGAAGATTTTAACATTACAAACCTTTAACCAAGAGGTGTCTCATGTATGGCTATTCTTATGGTGGGTACACACATTACGTTTTATGCTTCCGTTACAAAAAAAAGAATACAAAAATGTAGCACACCACGTTCTTGTATCCTGCACAGTCCGGTTAAAAACAAAACAAAACAATGTTTGTTTGTTTTTTACAATGGAAAAAAAAGTATACTCTTTTTTTTTTTTTAAACAATGGAACTCTGTGTGGCATCAGTCTGAGGCTTCCATTTAATGTATACATTTTTTGCATACGCTAAACGGATGTGAAAAATTTGACGTGAACTCACTGTTAGGGCTCATGCACATTACCGTATGTATTTTGCGGTCCGCAAAAAAAGATCCGCAAAAAATACGGATGACGTCCGTGTGCATTCCATATTTTGCAGAACAGAACAGCTGGCCCCTAATAGAACAGTAGAATCCTAGTCCGTAATGCAGACAATAATAGGACATGTTCTATTTTTTTGCGGAAAGGAAATTCGGACATACGGACACGGAATCACAGAGTAGCTTCCATTTTTTTTGTGTGTGGACCCATAGAAATTAATGGTTTTGCTTACGGTCCACAAAAAAAAATGGAACGGACATGGAAAGAAAATACGTTCGTATGCATGAACCCTTACTTGTATGTTAAGCTAATTTTGATACACTGATCATCTCTTTAAGGCTGGTTTTCTACATCAAGGTTTTTAGATGCAATTTATGAAGCAAAGGCAAGGAATTAGGAATGTGTTAAATTTACTAGTCTCTTGAATAACAGCTGCAAAAGAAGGGCCATGGTTTGTTTAGAAAAGATCATCTATAGTCCCGTAGTAGTGACTTAGGTATGTAACATACATGTATATCCTGTCCATCTGCAGAATATGATGAGGAAAACTCTAATGGTTTACTACTGCCAAAAATATGAACCTTTTCTGTGACAGTTTTAATACATAAGGCATTTCACTTTCTAATACAGTGATAACATAAACCAGTCACATTAACTTTTACTGTATATTGTACAATGTTGGTGAGAACATGTCGCATGTAAGGCGCGTGCATCGACGTCGTGCACGCAGCCGCTTGCCCTCCCGGGCTCTGGGTGTTGGTGAAGGGGTACAGGCGAATTGCAGTGCGGTATCCTTGCGCCCACAGTCTTACTGCAGGGAACAAGGTCTGGCACAGGAAGTGGTCATGCGCCAGGTCCTTGAGACCTCTGGTGATGTCACTTCCGCCAGGCGTTCACAGGAAGTATGTCAGGCACCACGCCCTGCCAATTAGCTCGCTGCTATTTAAACCCTGAGCTTCTGCTGGGCAGGGCCTGTGGCTTGTTGTTCATGTGCGGCTGCTATTCGGTCCGGTCCCTTTGTTACTGACGCTGTATGGTGCCTTGTATGTTTGAGTGCCTTCTTGCACTGGTGCGTGGGCTCCCGTGCCTGCTTCACTGTCTCAGTCTGTTCATGTAGTGTGAATTACTCTGAGTGTTTGAAGGCCACGCTTGCGGCCGTGCCGTAGCTCCCTCCTGGAGCACGGGTACACGGTGGGCGATGCCCGTCTGGAGGCCTGTGTAACCAAAGCTCTGGCTCCAGCCTCAAGCACTGTTGCGCAGAACGTGTTGGTGTAAGCTGTTACCTTTCTATTGTGTATCTTGCCTCCTGTATTATTTCGCCCTTCGGAACCGGTCATTATTGTCTGGCTGCCCAGGGTTTAGGTCCAGTGATCCCCAGTGATTCTGCCAAGTGGCAGAGTCACTTATTTATTTTATTTGTGCCTCAGTGGCCTAACATCGCAAGACTGTAACACTATATTTAATTTCTACTGTGATAAGGTCAATATGACATCAGTATGCCACTTAAAAACAGACAGGTGCAGAGATAGGTTAGTGCTAAATCATTCTAGATATCCACATTTCTTTAAATTTTTTTCCTTCAGGTTTTTCTGCCTAGAAATTCTTCGGAATGGGCAGCAGTGGAACCAACCTACTCAATGTTACACACACACACTTGGAGCTACAGGATTCGTCACTCAGCAGTCTTGACAAACCTGTTGAAGAGGGGGCACCTGGGTACTATCTGCCATTTTGTGACATTCTATACAGTGGCGATGGAGTAGGCTGGGCGGCTCCTAAAAACCTGATGCCCAGTGGGCCCAGAGGTGAAGGGCAAAAAGAACCCGAACAGTGCCCTGTTATAGACAGTCAAGGACTTCACCATGAATTGGAGTACCAAACGTCACTACATCTTGAGGATCATTCTCTTGAACAAATGCAAACCATGGTAGTGGGAGAAGTTTTAAAAGATATTGAGACAGCTTGTAAACTTCTCAATATTTCAGCAGGTGAGTAGTATTTCATGCACAGTACAATAAATGTATTGCTTATGGAGATATTTTTGCTATGAGTAAAATGCTTACTGCTTTCCATTTATGTTAGATAAATATTATAAACTTATTTGTGGAAATGAGTTATTTTACACTACAGGTTAATGAAGAACTGGACTATGAGCCTTGCTTACCACTTCCCCAAATATGGTCTTAAGAGTTTTTTGGGGGGATTTAGATATCACATCATTGGGGATCTGACACCCGGCAACGTCACCACCAGCTATTTTAGACAGCCGTCGGAACAGGAAAATATACAGTTGACGGAGCTGGAAGCAGAAGAGTCCGTCCACTGTGTAGTGGCTGATATGAGGGGTACAACAGCTAAGCACCCATTCAAGTAAACAGGAACTGAGTTAGTACACTGAAGCCAGAAACTACACAGTGGATGGAGCCTTCCATCCATTATAACAGTGTCTGGTGCCGGAGATCTGATATTGATGACATATAATGAGGATAGGTCATCAATATTTAAGTCTAAGTCATAACAGGCATTACACCCATCTTCTTTAAAACCCTGCAAGCTAAAGTGTAATTAGGTGTAATGTCTGTTTTTCTCTAATTAAACAGTGCTTTCACAAACTTACTGTAAGACTGTAATACTAGGGTCCCTTAAGTAGAGATTAAGTGATAAGAAAACCAGTTCTTAAATACGATTGATAAGAAAACAGTATAACTGTGTCGGTACAATTAACATTTCATTTTAGTTAAGCAGTTCTATGAACACAAACTTAGGGTGCTGTCAGATGATATGGCCACCATACAGCTGAGCCACAGCCTTGATAAGGCCAGAAGCCGCAGGTCTGTAAAGCTTAATAATGAAATAGGTGCTGTCTGCTTGCTCTTTGCTAATAGCCACATGGTTTTAGGCAAAACTCATGGTCATGATGGACAGATAAATAAAGCTGTTGACCCCCTCGTGACACTCTGTCTGTAAATCTGTAATGAGTTATGGTGCTCTATGAGCTGCTTCCCTCTGGAGAGACACCTGGTGCAGGAGGGGGGCCTTCCCCTCGCTACTACATTTTGACTTGTCTGCTTCCAACACTAGCATCCACTAAGATTGACTAAACACTTCCTGCAGCCGCTCTCTTGGTAGGAATCAAGACTAGCCCACTTCTGCCCAAAAGAGGGAGAATGGAATGGTAGGTTCCATTCTATGTAAATAGATCTCCGCCATATATCCGCTGCTACCTTCTGGTGAACCAGGCACATTACATGTAGTACACAAAATAACAGTTATATAGCAATGGTTAGGAATGCACGATGTAGGAGGACCTGGAATCAATACAAAGATAACATTATTGGTAGATTATCAAAGACAGTAGCAGGGTATAGGAATGGTAATACCACTCTGGAGTATTAGAAATCAAATAGCCAAGATAGTCCTAGTCCAAAGCAGAAGCCATTCAGCAAGATACTGACATGGTCTCCAAGACAAAACAGTCTGAGGCATTGGTTAGGTAGGCAGGCTATTACTGAAAATTACAGTGTGTTGGTGCAGTTTTTGGGAAGGATGGTCAGGCAATATTTGCATGTAGCTATACAATGAGCCCCCAAAATAAAATTTACTGTCTTAGGCAATGCAGTCTGATACTACATCATGGATTTGGTTGGATGCCCATTGTGCCCCCTCCAGCGTAGAAATGTCCATTATGCCCTCTTCCTGCTTCACCATTCAGAGCGCCGCTGGCCAGAAGGAGGGGAGGAGCTGAGTGGTGAGTGACAGGACATCAGCTCCCAGTGCTCCAGCAATAAGTGCTTCTATCTTATATTGATGGAAGCGCTCACTGCTTCTGGTCTCTGGCACCCCCTGAGAGCCGGCACCTGAGGTGGACAGTTCCCCCCCCCCCCTTAGCACGCCACTGCTCCAGGCTAAGGTTAGTTTTACACTAGCGCTAGGGATCTGGCAGACTGTTGCTGGAATCTTGAAAGGCCCCATAAACTATAATGAGGATAGGCGAAGATTTGGCCGCAATCCGGCAAATATGTATTTGTAAGACCTCTCTCCTTCTGTACCAGTTTATAACTCGTCTTGTTCATGCTTATTGTACTTTTTTTTTTAGGCTACTTTCACACTAGCAGCAGGGGTGTTCACCCGCCGGAACAGCCTGCCCGATCCGTGCTGCCGCTAGTGCACGACATGTTGTAATCTTAGTCCAGCCGCCTCTCGGCATGTTTGCCGTGCTGCAGTCGAAACTCCGGCCCGCCCCCATTATAGTGAATGCGGACGGAGCATAGTTCTGGCCGCACATGTGCAGTAGCGGCAGCATGGATCCGGCAGGCTGTTCACCCGCCAGATCAGCCTGCCAGACACCCATGCCGCTAGTGTGAAATGATGCGACCTCGATGAGCTGGCTCACTGTAAGATAGTAACATAGTAACATAGTTTATAAGGCCGAAAAAAAGACATCTGTCCATCCAGTTCGGCCTGTTTTCCTACAAGTTGATCCAGAGGAAGGCAAAAAACCCCTGTGAGGTAGAAGCCAATTTTTCCCACTTTAGGGAAAAAAAATTCCTTCCCGACTCCAATCAGGCAATCAGAATTACTCCCTGGATCAACGACCCATCTCCAGTAACTATAACCTGTAATATTATTACACTCCAGAAATACATTCAGGCCTCTCTTGAACTCTTTTAGTGAACTTAGCATCACCACCTCCTCAGGCAGAAAGTTCCATAGTCTAACTGCTCTTACTGTAAAGAATCCTCTTCTATGTTTGTGTACAAACCTTCTTTCCTCCAGACGCAGAGGATGTCCCCTTGTCACAGTCACAGTCCTGGGGATAAATAGATCATGGGAGAGATCTCTGTACTGACCCCTGATATATTTATACATAGTTATTAGATCTCCCCTCAGTCATCTTTTTTCTAAAGTGAATAACCCTAATTTTGATAATCTTTCTGGGTACTGTAGTCCACCAATTCCAGTTATTACTTTAGTTGCCCTCCTCTGAACCCTCTCCAGCTCTGCTATGTCTGCCTTGTTCACAGGAGCCCAGAACTGTACACAGTACTCCATGTGTGGTCTGACTAGTGATTTGTAAAGTGGCAGGACTATGTTCTCATCACGGGTATCTATGCCTCTTTTGATGCAACCCATTATCTTATTGGCCTTGGCATCAGCTGTCTGACACTGGTTTCTACAGCTTAGTTTGCTGTTCACTAAAATTCCTAGGTCCTTTTCCATGTCAGAGTTACCCAATATTTTACCATTTAGTATGTACTGGTGACTTGCATTATTCCTTCCCATATGCATAACCTTACATTTGTCAGTGTTAAACCTCATCTGCTACTTCTCTGCCCAAGCCTCCAGTCTATCCAGATCCATCTGTAGCAGTGTACTGTCTTCTTCTGTGTTAATTACTTTCCACAGTTTAGTGTCATCTGCAAAAATTGATATTTTACTGTGCAAGCCTTCTACAAGATCATTAATAAATATATTGAAGAGAATAGGGCCAATACTGACCCCTGTGGTACCCCACTAGTGACAGTGACCCAATCTGAGTATGTGCCATTAATAACCACCCTCTGTTTTCTATCACTGAGCCAGTTACTTACCCACATACAGACATTTTCTCCCAGGCCAAGCATTCTCATTTTATATACTAACCTTCCATTAACATGAAATTAGGCCTGTGTTGTTCATGCAGGAACAATGACTGGATTAATGATATTATTTAAGTTATCACTATACCATTCACAAAGTGTAGGGCAGTTCCGTATTGACTAGACACACCTGCCCACACTGTAACACCACTAAAGGCTCGTCTGGTGACAACAGTGGCTGATGCATAGCTCTCTCCTTGACGTCTCTAACATTGTTGGCGGCCATCATTTCTTCTCAGAGTGAATCGACTTTCATCAGTGAACTACACTGAGGCCCACTGGTCCCTGGTCCAGCATAGATGCTCCCTGGCCCATGCAAGACAATGACGCCTATGCCTGGTGGTGTGGTCAGGTACCCTTGAAGCTTGTCCAGCACACAGACCATGCTGATGCATGCAGTTTTGAATGGTCTGACGTGACCAAGAGAGTCTCTCAACTCTCTTAACCAGTTGAAGACCAGCCCATGTTAATTAACGTGCTGCAGCGCTGGTCCTTGTGCCTGCAGCCTGTTAATTAACGTGGGCTGATAACAGTGCTGCTAGCGCTGCTTCAGCGCTTAGTGCAGGCTGCTAATAGCAGCCCCAGCACTGTGGGGAGGAAGCGGACCTCTTTACAAGCAGCAGCGCTGGTCCATGCGCCTGCAGCCCGGTGAATAATGTGCCGGGTGCATATTGCTGCTAGCGCTGCTCATCCCTGCTCCAGCGCTCAGAGCAGGCTGAGCAGAGCGCTTACAGCAGCCCTGGCACTGTGTGTAGTCATTGGACCAGATTGGTTCAGGTCCCGATGACGTGATCACCATGATTAACCAATCGTGGTGATCACATTAAAGTTTGTTATAGGAACAAAATTTCCCGCTGCCTGAAACTTTGTTTTCTATTCCTCTCTGTCAGATCGTTTTCTGGCAGAGAGGAAGAGAGATCAAAGCTCCAGGCAGCGTCAGCTTCAGTGACTGAATTGTGAAAACTTCATAAGTCTCAAAAATCATTAACCTGTTCACCACCCCATAGCTGGTGTAGTGCAGACAGTGTAGGAAGGTAGTTTAGGTAGATTACTTATATAGTTCAGATAGGGTTCACTGAATTCATTTCAATAAATCAATACATTTCAGCAATAAATCAATACATTTCAGCAATAAATCAATACATTTCAGCAATAAAAAAAATCTTTATTTATAAAGCGCTATCAAATTCCGTATCGCTGTACAAACCATTTATTGTATTGTATAAAATCCCATAGATCTATATACACTTTTATTGATTCTATTAATTCAGTGTCAGCCCTGATCAACACATAACTAGTTTTCGATGCCAATCTTCATAGTAACATAGTTTATAAGGCCGAAAAAAGACATCTGTTCATCCAGTTCGGCCTGTTATCCTGCAAGTTGATTAGTTGTGGTCATTTTATTGATCATATATTCTACACTTCTGTTCATTAGAGATATTAATTTTTATTGTTTGTAGTTACATTTGATATTTCATTTAAAAAGTCACAGAAAAATACATAAAAAGATGGCACGCAAGTTATATACTACTGAAGAAGCTTTCACTTTCCTTTGTTCTGACAGCGAAAGTGGTGGATCAGATGATGATAGTCTCTTTGAGGGTTTAGAAGTTAGTGACTCAGACAGCTGTGAAAGGGATGTGGAATTTGTTCCACCCAGGAAAAGTCCAAGATACAGTGAGAGTCTGTCACAAGGGACTAGTACACGTACACCTCAGGATATTGACATGTCTGACATGCCAAGTACAAGCGATGCATTGCAAGACACTGCACAGGATCTACAAAGCCAAAATATTATTCCACCAGAAATTGCATCTCCTATGTGGGGCCCCCAAATTCTGCCCCCCCATTTGTGCCAGAGTTCAATGCCATCCCAGTTGTAAATGTCAGTGTGGATGGCTTATGTCCAATTGATTTTTTTCAGGTCTTTATTACTGACAATTTATTAGAACATATCGTTGTCCAAACCAATATTTATGCATGCCAAAAATTTTTTAGGCCTAACACTGGCGATGGGTCTTGTCAGAAAGTCAACCATTCGTTCATACTGGTCCTCAAGCTCAGTCCACTGTATTCCTTTTCTGCAGTGATGACCAGAAATCGCTATGAAATCCTGTTGAGTTTTCTCCATTTTAATGATAACAGTAACTGCCCACCAAACAATGCCCCAGACTTTGATCGTCTCTATAAAATCAGGCCTCTCCTAAGCATTCTGTCAGAAAAATTTCTAACCCTATATACCCCGACACAAAATATCTCCATTGATGAATCCTTAGTGAAATTTAAAGGGAGGCTTAATTTCAAGCAATATCTCCCTAGCACGAGGGCTAGATATGGAGTAAAAATATATAAAATGTGTGAAAGCTCATCAGGCTATACATCTGCCTTTCGGATTTATGAGGGCAAGGATCGAAAGCTCAGTCCACCAGGATGCCCTCTCTACCTGGGAATAAACGGAAAAATTGTGTGGGAGTTGATCAGGCCATTTCTGCAAAAGGGGTATAACTTGTATACTGACAACTATTATACTAGTATACCCCTTTATAAAAATCTGCAGACACAAAATACAGAGGCTTGTGGGACTATTCAAAAAAATCAACTGGGGTTCCCACAAACACTTGTCAGCCTCAAATTGAAAAGGGGGAGTAAAGTTGCCTCCGCAGTGGTGAGCTTCTTGCAGTCAGGTATAAAGATAAGAAAGATGTATTTCTTTTGAGTACCATACATGCCGACCGCACCATGGGAGTAACAGAAAGGGGATCCACCACCGAAAAGCAGAAGCCGGTTTGTATTTTAGAATACAACCGGTACATGGGTGGTGTGGATCTGGCTGACCAAGTCCTTCAGCCATACCTAGCACTGAGCAAGACCAATGCATGGTACAAAAAAAATCAGCATCTATCTTTTTCAGGTGGCCATGTACAACTCCTTTGTTTTGTTCAAAAAATCCACCACTAATGTCCGATTCTTCACTTACCAAGAAAAAGTGATTGAGGACCTCCTTTTCAAAAACGTTTCCCCTTCAGGTCCATTAGAATGTGAGGATGTGAAAAGACTCACAGAGAGGCATTTTGTGGCCACCATTCCCTCAACAGAGACAAGAAAATATCCCCAAAGAGCATGTCGTGTGTGCTCCAAAAGAGGAAAAAGGAGTGACACACGCTACTTTTGTCCATCCTGCCCTTCCAAGCCAGCTCTTTGTATTTCAGAATGCTTTCAAGTTTACCACACAGTACACCATTTTAATACTTTTTAATTTTTGATGCCACCCTAAAAAATTAAGACCAGTCACCTCACTAAATGCTACCTTACTTTACTTATTGGGGACTTCCACTGTTCTGGTATCTCAGGGGCTCTGCAAATGCGCCATAGCACCCTAAAAGTATTCCAGTCAAATCTGCCTTCTGTGAAAAGACTAAAGGGTTAAAAAATGTTATTGCTGTTTTGAATAGTTTAAGGGGTGCACTTTTAAATGTGTGGTGATTTACAGGGGGTTCTAATATATAGACTTTTAAAAGCCCCTTTAGAACTGAATTGGTCCCTAAAAAAATGGTTCTGGAAATTTTCTTGAAAATTTATAAAATTGCTGTTAGAGTTGCAAACCTTCCAAAGTCCGCAAAAAAATAAAATACATAAAAAATAATGCTTACACAAAAGTAGACATATGTGAAATGTTATTCATAAATTAATTTGGGTGGTATCACTCTCTGGCTGAAAAGCAGAAATTATTAAACTTTGAAAATAGCCATTTTTAAAAAATTTTCTCCAAATTTCCTATTTTTTAATAAAAAACTAAAAGCACATCAACCAAAATATACCACTAACATGAAGTAAAATGTGTTACCAAAAAACAATCTCAAAATCACATGGATAAATTAAACCATTCCAAAGTTATTATCACACAAAGTGACATAGGCCGGAATTAAAAAATATGGCCTGGTCACGAAGGCCAAAACTGGCTGCAGAGTCAAGGGGTTAAATGTGCCTGGAGTTGTGTGGCATTCATCATCCGGTTCCGCAGGGCACTGTTCACATTGAAGCGGTCATCAGTGTGGGATTAAGCCAAGGGATGACCACTTCTGTTCCTTTCTGTGACTCTTCTAGTCTCTCTATATCTCTATTGCAACCTGCTGATGACACTCTGTGACACTCTAAGCTTAGTGGCCACTTTCGTCTGAAAACATCCTTCTTGAAGCCTCACAATGGAAGTTACTGTTGATGATGATGATGATGATTATTATTATTATTAATATTAATAATTTGAACTCTTTCACTCCCGGAGGTTTTTTTGTTTTTGCATTTTCGTTTTGCGCTCCCTGCCTTCACACAGCCATGATTTTTATTTTTCTGTTCACATAGCTGTATGAGGGTTTGTTTTTTGCGGGACAAGTTGTACTTTCCAATGCCACCATTTAATATTGCATATGGTGTAGTGGGAAGCGGGAAATACATTCCAAAAGGGGTGAAACTGTAAAAAAAAAGGCAATTCTGCCACAGTTTTACGGTTTTTTTTTTATTTGCGGCGTTCGATGTGCATTAAAACTGACCAGTTACTTTCACTCTACAGGTCAGTACGAATCCGGTGATATCTAATATGTATAGTTTTTCTTGCATTTTGATGTGATAAAATAATTATAAAGTTGGATTTTTTTTTGTTGACATATTTTGACCCCTATAACATTTTGGTATTTATGTACAGTGTACGGAGCTGTATGGGAGCTCATTTTTTGCGAGGCGATCTGAAATTTTCATTGATACCATTCTGGGGTGTGTTACTTTTTGATCACTTTTTATTTATTTTTTTTTAGAAAAAAAAAAACGGCAGAAAACGGCAAATGGACCATTTTGATGTTTTTTTCCATTTTGCTGTTTTCCGTATGGGAAATAAATTTTTATATTTTTATAGTATGGGCATTTTCGCACACGGCGATACCCATGATGTGTATTTTTTACATTTTTTTTACTACTTTTATTTTAATTTTGGAGAAAGGGGGGTGATTTGAATTTTTATGTTTTTTACTTTTAAAAACTTTATTTAATTTATTTACACTTTTTTTTACAGTTCCCATAGGGAACTATAACAAGCAATCATCTGATTGGTCATATCATAGACTCCAATGCACTTGCATTGGAGTCTATGATGATTTTAGTACTTTCCTATGAAGCCCTATTAGGGCAAGGGCTCCATAGGAAATACTATGCAGCAGCCTCCTGCCATTCATAAAGGGCTGCTGTATACACACTCCGGCTCCTCCGATCACCACACGGGGGAGCTGGAGCAACACCGGAAGCGCGCACTTCCAGTGTTTGACACGCTTGGATACCGGGGTCAGGATTGACCACGGCATCCGAGGAGTTAAATGTCCGCGATCGGCATTACTGCCGGTTGTGGACATCAGCCGCGGGTATCTGCTGTAGTAATCAGCAGTCCACCCGCGGCCATGACGCCCGCTCTGGTCAGGAGTGGGCGCCATCTTTAAACACACGCCCAGCACCGTACTATTACGTCACTGGGCGCGATGGAGTTAAACAGCAATTAATTCCATGGCACTATACAGTCATGGCCAAAAGTTTTGAGAATGATACAAATATTAATTTTTACAAAGTCTACTGCTTCAGTTTTTATAATGGCAATTTGCATATACTCCAGAATGTTATAAAGAGTGATCAGCAATTACTTGCAAAGTCAATATTTGCCTAGAAAATGAACTTTATCCCCCAAAACACATTTCAACATCATTGCAGCCCTGCCTTAAAAGGACCAGCTAACATCGTTTCAGTGATTGCTCCATTAACACAGGTGTGGGGGTTGATGAGGACAGGGCTGGAGATCAATCTGTCATGATTAAGTAAGAATGACACCACTGGACACTTTAAAAGGAGGCTGGTGCTTGGCATCATTGTTTCTCTTCTGTTAACCATGGTTATCTCTAAAGAAACACGTGCAGTCATCATTGCACTGCACAAAAATGGCCTAACAGGGAAGAGTATCGCAGCTAGAAAGATTGCACCTCAGTCAACAATCTATCGCATCATCAAGAACTTCAAGGAGAGAGGTTCCATTGTTGCCAAAAAGGCTCCAGGGCGCCCAAGAAAGACCAGCAAGCGCCAGGACTGTCTCTTAAAAGTGTTTCAGCTGCGGGATCGGGCTACCAGCAGTGCAGAGCTTGCTCAGGAATGACAGCAGGCAGGTGTGAGTGCATCTGCACGCACTGTGAGGCGGAGACTCTTGGAGCAAGGCCTGGTCTCAAGGAGGGCAGCAAAGAAGCCACTTCTCTCCAGAAAAAACATCAGGGACAGACTGATATTCTGCAAAAGGTACAGGGAGTGGACTGCTGAGAACTGGGGTAAAGTCATTTTCTCTGATGAATCCCCTTTTCGATTGTTTGGGACATCTGGAAAACAGCTTATTCGGAGAAGACGAGGTGAGCGCTACCACCAGTCTTGTCTCATGCCAACTGTAAAGCATTCTGAAACCATTCATGTGTGGGGTTGCTTCTCAGCCAACGGAATTGGCTCTCTCACAGTCTTGCCTAAAAACACAGCCACGAATAAAGAATGGTACCAGAATGTCCTCCGAGAGCAACTTCTCCCAACCGTCCAAGAGCAGTTTGGCGATCAACAATGCCTTTTCCAGCATGTTGGAACACCTTGCCATAAAGCAAAGGTGATAACTAAATGGCTCAGGGAACAAAACATAGAGATTTTGGGTCCATGGCCTGGAAACTCCCCAGATCTTAATCCCATTGAGAACTTGTGGTCAATCATCAAGAGACGGGTGGACAAACAAAAACCTACAAATTCTGACAAAATGCAAGCATTGATTGTGCAAGAATGGACTGCTATCAGTCAGGATTTGGTCCAGAAGTTGATTGAGAGCATGCCAGGGAGAATTGCAGAGGTCCTGAAGAAGAAGGGTCAACACTGCAAATATTGACTTGCTGCATTAACTCATTCTAACTGTCAATATAAGCTTTTGTTACTCATAATATGATTGCAATTATATTTCTGTATGTGATAAAAACATCTGACAAACACACATAAAAACCAGAGGGCAGCAGATCATGTGAAAATATAATATTTGTGTCATTCTCAAAACTTTTGGCCATGACTGTACATCCAGATGGGTTACACAAATATAAAAATACAAGAAACTGTTAACAGACTGGCACAGAGGGGTAGAGGACCCTGCCTGCAAGACCTTACAATCTCCAAGGGAATGAGAGAACACAGTAGGTGAGGGCATAAGCTGCTCATGTGGCTGTGTGGTAGCAGCATGCTCATTGCAGATCAGGGGTGGACATATTGCTTGTGCAGCTGGTTCAGCTGCACAGGGGCCCAGAGAAGGAGGGGGCCCTACCCAGTGCCAGCTGAGGTGTTTTTTTATTTTTTTTATTATTTTTTTCCCTCCATTCCTCTGCCAGGGTAACCTGGTCACCTTGGGGTGCAGGTCAGGAAGGGGGAAGGCCTGATTGGGGGGGGGGGCTGATTAGGACTTACCCATTCTGCATGTACTCCATAGCTGAAGGATATGCGATGACATCATAGTCATGTGATCTTTTCATCACTGGAAGTGGGAAGTGGTGGTAGGGCCTGTGATGAGGTCACCATCATGTGACCAGTGCAGAAAAAGGCAGCGCTCAGCAGTGGAGACCTGTGATGCCATGGAATGAATGTGAGTGCCAGATAAATGCTGGGAGATGTGGTTCTTCCCTATCAAACCTCCTCTCTGCTTAGTGGGAGGGAAATACGTTATTTAACTGGGACTGTATGTTAAAGGGACTGAAGGGAAGGGAGGGGTGTTATTTACATGGGACTGTATGTTACAGAAGATTGGGGGGAGATGACTGGTGTTATTTACATGGGACTGGATATTATAGAGAACTGGAGGATAAGGAGTAATGTTTTTTGCGTGAGACTATATGTTGGAGGGGCTGAAGGAGGGGAATTAAGTTATTTACATGGGACTTTGTTATAGAAGACTGGAAGGAAGAGAGATTATTTACATGGGACTGTATCATAACAGAAGACTGTTGGGAGAGGACTGGTGTTAGGGAGAGGACTGTGAAGGGGGAGGGGTGAATATCTGGCCATAACTACTGTGAAGGGGGCACATATCAAGGCATAACTACTGTGAGGGGAGCATATCTGGTCATAACTACTGTGAGGGACACATATCAAGGCATAACTACTGTGAAGGGGGCACATATCTGGAAATAACTACTGTGAGGGGCACATATCTGGACATAACTACTGTGAGGGACACATATCTGGAAATCACTACTGTAAGGGGCACATATGTGGACATAACCACTGTGAAGGGGGCACATATCTGGATATAACTACTGTGAAGTGGGCACATATCTGGCATAGCTACTGTAAAGGGGGCATATATCTGGCATAGGTACTGTGAAGGAGCCACATATCTGGGCATAACTACTGTGACGGGGCACATATCTGGGCATAACTACTGTGAAGACGACACATATCTGGACATAGCTACTGTAAAGGGGCACACAGCTGGGCATAACTACTGTGAAATAGGCACATATCTGGGCATAACTGCTGTGAAGTGGGCACCGTGTGGGCATTACTACTATGTGCAGGTACAAAGGGGGAATAATTACTATGTGGGGGCATTAAGGGGACTAGGCATGTATAGATATGCTTTGGGCAGAGTTAGAGGCATTGCATACTATGAAAAAAATATATATACATACTGTAAACACATTGACCCATATTAACAAGGTGTTTTTTATTTGCACGTATATGTTTATTTTTGTATATGTGTTTTGGGGAGGGGGCCCAGGTACATTCCTTGCACAGGGCCCCTCTGCTGTCTGTGTCTGCCCCTGTTGCAGATTGTAGCTTTCCTTAAAAGGTGGGTTTTTAGGTTACTCTTGAATGTTTGGATGTTGGGGTTGAGTCTTATGTGTTGGGGTAATGAGTTCCAGAGTAGCGGAGAGGCACATGAGAAATCTTGTAATTGATTGTGTGAAGAAAAGAGAGGAGGAGATCCTGTGAGGATCTGAGATTATGTGTGGTGATTAGAGATGAGCGAACGTGCTCGTAACGAGCACTGTAGCGCTCGGCTCCCCTGCGATCGCATGGGCGCAGGCATCCGGATCCGTCGGGTGAGGAGAATGGATCCGGATGCCTGCGCCCATGCGAGCGCAGGGGAGCCGAGCGCTACAGTGCTCGTTACGAGCACGTTCGCTCATCTCTAGTGGTGATGTATCAATTGTTAGGTGTCATCTTGGTCTCATGATGTCAAAATGTGAACAGCATGCTGAGGACACCAATTCTAATTGAACCAGGAAATTTACAATGGACGATTCATAGATCAAACACCTGTTGTAAATTTTGCCGTTAAGCTCCTTTTTTTGCCGTTAAGCTCCTTGTTGAGAACGGCAAGTTGTGCAAAAAGTACGGAAATACTAAACTACTAAACAGCTACCTCACTGCGCCTGCGCCGATGACGTCAGAGTACACCCGAAAGAGAGCCGACATCAGCCGGGTGTACTCTGACGTCATCGCCTGCGCCGATTTTATTCCGCACGGTGCAGGCGCGGGATTTGAAGCGAGGACAGGGCCGGCAGAAGATCGAGCAAGCTGCCTGGCCCTGTCAATCAAGACAAGGGAGGTGTATCAAGAGGTGGGCAAACGGCGCTTACTAGGTGCAGGGTAACCGCCCCTTGCACCTAGTAAGCCTAATTAGCATAAAATAAAAGTGCTTTTTTATCAAAAACGGGGGCACCAATATAAAAATGAATACCAGATTGGGCATCAGGTGACATTTGCACATTGCAAATGTGATCCTGTTTAATATGCCCAGATCTGATGACAGAAACCCTTTAATATTGGCATCTATAATTCATGTTGGGTAGCATAGCTATTTGTTCATATAAAATATCTTTAGAGAACAAAAAAAATTTTGTGGTTAAAGTTTCATCAGAAAATGACATATTGTGTAAATCACGTTTTTTAGTTAAACTTTTTTTTTAATGATTTTTGAAAATTGTCAGTCACTATATTTAAAATACTGTATGTATATAATCCTGCAATTTTTCACACTGATCACTAGGTCTAATAATAGGCCATGGTTCCCTATTCTGTACAGGTAATTTTTTCAGTACCGGTTATCATTATGACTACAGGCAGATTTTGCAGTCCACAATTGCGAATCAGCAAAACACTGATACCGACTGTGAGTCTTCCACATTTTGTGAAAGAGAACGTCCGTCCCATAATAGAACTGTCCTATCCTTGTGCATGATGTGAAGAATAGAACATGTTCTATATTGTTTCGGATGTCACAGAACGGACGGATGTCATTGTGTGCAGTCCGCATCTTTTGCGGCCCCATTGAAGTTAATGGGTCCACATCTGACCCGGAAAAAATCCAGATCGGATGCGGACAAAAAATATGTTCATGTGCATAAGCCTTGACTTTGCAGCATTTTTCCACACACCTGCCTAAATACTTGCACATTACAGTATATATTCCTAATCTAATCATGGTTCCTTTGATATCAGACCCTATGGAATGGTCTTTAGGTAATGTTCATAAGTGGATTTTATGGACAGGTCTATGTCTAATAATAGGCCATGATTTCCTATTCTGTACAGTTAATTTTTTTAGTACCGGTTATCATTATGACTACAGGCAGAATTACAGTGACAAGTAACACAGAATCTACCATTCACAATAGGAGATATCACAGCTTATTAGATCCTTGCTGAACTCTGCATAGGTCACAAAGCATGCCTAGAAAACCCTCTCATGTCAATGGGGTCCCCTCCTGTCCATTATGTTTGTGGCCCAAGTAGCTGCTCTCAAAAGACAGAAAGTCTTCAAAGGGTTTTCCAAGACATTAATACTGATTACCTATCATAAGGACAGGTCATCAGTATTTGTTTGGTGAGAGTCTGACACCCTGTACCCCAGCTGATCAGCTTTGAGAAGACATTGGCTCTCCTCTGAGCGCTGCAGCTTTCTCCATGCTGTCCCAGCACAGTGCCGTATATTGTAAAGCGGCTTTGTTTGGTGTCGCACGCAGCCCCATTCACTTCTATGGGGCTGAGATGCACCTAGGCCATGTGACCGATGAACGTGTTGTCACTGGCCTAGGAAAAGCTGAAAGAAAGCTGTACCCCTACTGTAAGTGCTGTCGCCTTCTCGAACAGCTGATCAGCGGGAGTCCCAGGTGTTGGACCCCCACCAATCAGTCTCTGAAAATCCCTTTAACACATACGTATTAGGCCTGGTGGACAGTGTGAAAATTGCAGGATATTACATTTTTTATTACATAAAAACGTGATTTAACAAGCTAACAATAGCTTACTTCCTGATGATAAACTCCCTTTAACACTTTACATTCTTGGAAAAGATTAAAGGGTTATCCCATGACTAGTATGAAAAATGAAAATATAACAGATATCATAAAGTACCTGATTGACAAGCTCTTTTTAACAAAGCTAGAACCAGACCTGTACCGGGATCCAGAGATATTCCCATTCATTGCTCTGCCTGAAGCTCAAAGGAGTGTGCTTTCTGCTGCAGCTTCTCCCTATCACAGCTCAGGTGGCAGTTGAAGAACGAAAATGAGCAAGTACAGCCATTTCAATGAGCCAGACAAAGAAATAAGGAAAAAAACAAACAGCAAGTAGCGCTATACAGATATATTTTATTGAATGCTAAATTTTTAATAACATGCAAATACAAATGTAGAACATTTTTCAAGGGACAACACCTTTAACGATGGTTGTTTAGAGCAGGAAATCTTAATAATCTCATTTTATTTTTTTTTACATTATTATGCATATGGTATAGAAGTCATTATGTGTAACATCATATGTCTGATGTGGAAAAGGTTTGGAGGTTATGACAACATACTACTTCATGCAAAAAAGATATCTCTACTGAATATACTGTACCTACTCAGACACTGACATTTTATTAAGTGACTCGCTGACTGGAACAATACAAAGAGTATTAACTTTATGTTAACACAAAGCTGCATACTTGGTGCATAGTATAACTTAATTTAAGAGGTTTTCTGGGATTTTAATATTGATTACCTATCATCAAGATAGGCACATGAAAAAATACCCCCAAAACTATCTTGGAATATAATTGCTGAGATAGAAAAATGTATTAATATGCTAATTAATAATTAATATTTTGACTTTGTGATTAAAAGGTGCTTCTTTATTGTATTCTATTACATGTATTTTTGCATTATACATTCAGTGCATTGGTTGATGTACTTTGCTATGTTTTGCTTTTCATTAAAAGTCTAGAGGTATTTCTAGCTGCTATTGTGGTTACAGTATTGGTTTATGTGAACACATGTCAGTTATCTCTCAGGGGTATAAACAGTTTTATCCATAAAACTTCCCTCTAGACACAGAATATTCAAAACAGTTAAGCAGGAAAGCAAGTTTTATCAGGCGGGGTGAAGAAATAGTCTGTTGGTGTTAAACGTTTGTATGTATACATTATACAGTTCAGCCTTTCCAATGAGGGTATATGTGAATGAGGGTTCCTTACTAAAATTTAAATATGATATAAACTTTCAGCACATTGAGTATGGCCACTTCTTAATATGCAAACAATTGTATTAAAATTCTGCCTCTGCATCTAAAGTACAATATCTGTAGAAAGAAGAGACAAGCTGCCACATAGACAAGTTGGCTTCAATAGGAATCAGAGTATCTAGGCTTGTCTGTGGGACAGCTCACAAGGACAGACCTGCTACCTTTCTGTCAGCTTCCCTGGCTTCACAATACACCTGAATGTTCAGATCAGTGGGGTGAGCATGTTTATTTCAATAGTGTAAGCTAGACAAGACTAGACACTTTTGGCAGTGCTTATCTCCCAAGAGAACAAAGGACTGGACAGTGAGTGTCCCTGTATACATTAAAGGACTTCTGTCAGCAGATTTGTACCTATGAAACTGGCTAATCTGTTGCATGCGCACTTGGCAGCTGAAGGTATCTGTATTGGCCCCATGTTCATATGTGCCCGCATTACTGAGAAAAATGAAATTTTATTATATATGAATGAGCTTCTATGAGCAACGGAAGTGTTGCATTTACACCTAGAGGCTCTGCTCTCTCTGCAACTACCGCACCCTCCGCACTTTGACACCAAAAACATCATCATGCCCTGTCAATCAAAGTGCAGAAGCCGGTTGAAGAGAGAGCAAAACCTCTAGGAGTAATGGCAATGCCGTCGTTGCTCTTAGAGGCTCAAATGTAGTTTGTATAGTTAGATATAGCCATACCAATATTATTACTAATAGAATGTATTTATATAAAATGTACCGTTTAGAAGATTTGCCTATTTGTATATCTATTGTCCCACACACTTCAGTCAGGCCGTTACCCATAGCCACCGTGGCCATGTAGTAGTGGTGGCCGGCTTGCTCTGAGGTAACTGCTGTATTGTGAACGCACATTACATGAGCATGCGGAGACACATCTTAGGGTTGTAGCATTTTTGTCTGCGCTTCCAAACGGATCCTGTTCCAAGATCAATTCATCTCTATGGAGCAGGATCCGTTTATAAAGACTGCGTTTTGGACGGATCCTGACCATTGCGTTTTGGACTGGTAGCGTCCAAAGCGCAAAGGTGAAAGTACCCTAAGATGTGTCTGCGCATGGTCATGCAATGTGCGTTCACAATACAGCAGTTACCTCAGAGCGGGTTTGAAAAGGAGCAAGCCGGCCACCACTACTACATGGCCACGGTGGTCGTAACCAGGGGCAACGGCCTAACTGATGTGTGTGGGACAATGCCTATACAAATAGGAAAATCTTCTAAACGGTACATTTTATATTAATACATTATATTAGTAATAATATTGGTATGGCTATATCTAACTATACAAACTACATTTGTGAGATGGGAATACCGCTTTAATTTTTCTCAGCAATGCAGGCACATATGAACATGGGACCAACACAGATGCCTTCAGCTTCCAAGTGCACATGCAACAGGTCAGCCAGTTTCATAGGTACAAATCTTCTGAAAGATGCCTGTTAACACTATTTTTGAATGCATTCTTAGGGCTCATGCACATGGCTGTAGTCGATTTTGCGGTCTACAATTGCGAATCCACAAAATACTGATACCGATTGTGAGTCTTCCACATTTTGTGAAACAGAACGTCCGTCCCATAATAGAACTATCCTATCCTTGTCGATAATGTGAAGAACATAATGTGAAGAACATGTTCTATATTTTTTCGTATGCAACAGAACGGACGGACAGCATTGTGTGCTGTCTGCATCTTTTGCGGCCCCATTGAAGTTAATGGGTCCACATCTGACCCGGAAAAAATCCAGACCGGAGACGGACAAAAAATATGTTCATGTGCATGAGCCTCGACTTTGCTGCATTTTTCCACACCTGCCTAAATACTTGCACAGTACAGTATATATTCCTAATCTAATCATGGTTCCTTTGATATCAGACCCTATGGAATGGTCTTTAGGTAATGTTCAGAAGTGGATTTTATGGACAGAGCACCAATATCGGCTGCCGCAGGTGGGTCGCAGCTTCCAAGATTTAACAGGAAGAGACTTATGTGCACTGAATGAAGATGGCTTTAGAGACAGGTCCCCGTTGTGTGGTGATGTCTTATATGCTCATTTGGACATTTGGAAGTCAGGTAACTGACTAATAGAAATTCTATATTATAAGGGAACCCTGTACTAGCTTATTTTCTGTTTTCTAAATATTTTGATTCTCTTTGCAGCAGCCTGGATGAAGGAGAAGACAGGACCTGGAGATATGAGATATTGTGGTAAGGAAGGAAGACTAAGGGGGTCATTTATGATTAGATATACGCCGTTTTGTGCGTATGTCTGTTGCAGATTCGTCCGCAAAGGGTATTTCTTCCCCTTCCATGCCCTGTACGCCATTTCTAAAAAAAGACGGCATGGCGTGTGCAGGGAAGAGGTAAACCAGCAGGCCATTTTCTTTTATCATTTTCAGTTTTTGGAGTAGAAAATGCCAGCAATGATGCTGGCGTAGATTTAACCCATTCAGTACCGGGCCACTTTTCACCTCAAATCCCAGGCCGTTTTTTGCAAATCTGACATGTCACTTTATGTGGTAATAACTTTGGAACGCTTTTACTTATCCAGGCCATTCTAAGATTTTTTTCTCGTCACATATTGTGCTTCACGATAGTAATAAATTTGTGGCAAAATATTTCATTTTTATTTATAAAAAAATACCAAAATTTAGCAAAAATTTAGAAAAATTTGCAAATTTCAAAATTTCAGTATATCTACTTTCAAAATACATAATAATACCTCCAAAAATAGTTATTATTTTACATTCCCCATATGTATACCTTATGTTGGCATCATTTTATAAATGTCATTTTACTTTTTTGGGACGTTAGAGGGCTTAGAAGTTTAGAAGCCATTTTTCAAATGTTCAACAAAATTTCCAAAACCATTTTTTAAGCACCAATTCATATATAAAGTGATTCTGAGGGGCTTACATAATGGAAACCACCCATAAATGACCCCATTTTAGAAACTACACCCCTCAAATTATAAAAAACTGCTGTTACAAACTTTGTTAACCCTTGAGGTGTTCCACAAGAATTAATGGAAAATGGAGGTGAAATTTCAACATTTCACTTTTTTGGTAGATTATTCATGTTAATAATTTTTTTCTTGCAAAACAGCAAGGGTTAACAGCAAACTAAACCTCAATATACATTACTCTGATTCTGCAGTTTACAGAAATACCCCATATAGTGACATAGTAACATAGTTTGTAAGGCCGAAAAAAGACATCTGTCCATCTAGTTCAGCCTGTTTTCCTACAAGTTGATCCAGAGGAAGGCAAAAAAAAACCCCTGTGAGGTAGAAGCCAATTTTCCCCACTTTAGGGGAAAAAATTCCTTCCCGACTCCAATCAGGCAATCAGAATTACTCCCTGGATCAACGACCCCTCTCTAGTAACTATAACCTGTAATATTATTACACTCCAGGAACACATCCAGGCCCCTCCTGAACTCTTTTAGTGAACTCACCATCACCACCTCCTCAGGCAGAGAGTTCCATAGTCTCACTGCTCTTACCGTAAAGAATCTTCTATGTTTGTGTACAAACCTTCTTTCCTCCAGACGCAGAGGATGTCCCCTCGTCACAGTCCTGGGGATAAATAGATCATGGGAGAGATCTCTGTACTGACTCCTGATATATTTATACATAGTTATTAGATCTCCCCTCAGTCGTCTTTTTTCTAAAGTGAATAACCCTAATTTTGATAATCTTTCTGGGTACTGTAGTCCACCCATTCCAGTTATTACTTTAGTTGCCCTCCTCTGAACCCTCTCCAGCTCTGCTATGTCTGCCTTGTTCACAGGAGCCCAGAACTGTACACAGTACTCCATGTGTGGTCTGACTAGTGATTTGTAAAGTGGCAGGACTATGTTCTCATCACGGGCATCTATGCCCCTTTTGATGCAACCCATTATCTTATTGGCCTTGGCAGCAGCTGTCTGGCACTGGCTTCTACAGCTTAGTTTGCTGTTCACTAATGGTGGTGGTGGTAAACGTCTCTATGAGTTTGTGGCAGTGGTCAGAAGGAAAGGAGCGCCATATGGATTTTGAGGCAGATTTTGCTAGAATGGTTTTTAGGCACCATTTTGTAATTGAGTGACCCTGACGTACCCATACAGTGGAAACCCTCAAAACGTGACCCCATTTTGGAAACTACACCCTTCAAAGAATATATTAAGGGCGGTACTGGCCACTTTGACCCCCTAAGCGTTTTATGGAATTTGGAAACACTTGGCTGTGAAAATGAAGTTTCATTTCTTCCAATAAAAATGTTGCTTTAGCCCCAAATTTTTCATATTCACAAGGGGTAACAGGAGAAAAGCACACCATAATTTGTTCCCCATTTTCTCCTGAATACGGCAACACCCCATATGTGGTGGTAAACTGCTGTGGGGGTACATGGCAGGACTCAGAACAGAAGGAGCGCCATATGGATTTTGCAGCACAGATTTTGATGGATTGGTTTGCGGGAGCCATTGATTTTTATTTTTTTGAGTTATTGTCTTATGTGGGGGCTCATTTTTTGCGGGACGAGGTGACATTTTCATTGGTACCATTTTGGGGTACATAAGACTTTTTGATCGCCTGCTATTACACTTTTTGTGAGGCAAGGTGAAAAAAAATGGCATATATTATGGCATAGTTTTTAAAAATTTTTTTTTTACAGCATTCACCTGGGGGGCCATCTCATGTAATATTTTTATAGAGCAAGTTGTTACGGACGATACCCAATATGTCAAACATTTTTATTTTTGGAAAGTTTTACACATTAGATGCATTTTTGAACAGAATAAAATCTGTTTTTTGTGTTGCCATTTTCAGAGAGCCATATTTTTTTTATTTTTCGGCGATTGTCTCAGGTAGGGTATCATTTTTGCGGGACAAGATGACGGTTTGATTGGTACCATTTTGGGATAAATACGACTTTTTGATCGCCTGCTATTTCACTTTTTGTGAGGGAAGAGGGGAAAAAATGGTTGTTTTTGCATAGTTTTTTAATTTATTTTTTGCAGCATTCGCCTGGGGAGCCATCTCATGTAATATTTTTATAGAGCAGGTTGTTACGGACGCGGCGATACCCAATATGTGTAACTTTTTTTATTTTTGGAAAGTTTTACACATTAGATGCATTTTAGAACACAATAAAATCTTTTTTTTGTGTTGCCATTTTCAAAGAGCCATATTTTTTTACGTTTTCAGGTGATTGTCTCAGGTAGGGTATCGTTTTTGCAGGACAAGATGACGGTTTGATTGGTACCATTTTGGGATAAATACGCCTTTTTGATCGCCTGCTATTACACTTTTTGTAAGAGAAGGTGACCAAAAAAATGTCTGTTTTGGCACGTTTTTTTTTGTTTTTTTACTGCGTTCACCTGGCGGGGTGGATGACGTGATATTTTTATAGAGCCGGTCGATATGGACGCGGCAATACCTAATATGTTTATCTTTCTTTTTTTACCTTTTTTTTACCATTTTTTTAACTTTTTTTTTGGAAAATGGCTTTTTTTTTTTACTTGAAACTTTTATTATTATTTTTTTTAGGAAACTTTATTTTTTAACTTTTTTTCCACTTTAACTTTTGGGGGTCTGATCCCCTTTACAATGCATTACAATACTTTTGTATTGTAATGCATTGGCTGTAAGTGTATTACTCAATGTAATACACTTACAGCCTGCTTCCTGTGCGATCCAGCCCCCTGGGGATAGCAACCTAAGGAAGGCATCGGGCTGCTATCCGAGCCATCGGGTCCCCGTCACAACAGCGCGGGGACCCGATGGCCCCCCTGCTCGCCATCTTGAAGTCCTTTGACTCCCGCACACCGCATGTGCTGCGGTGAGCGCTGACCGCGGCACATGAAGGGTTAATGTGCCGGCATCGGTGTTTTCACCGAGGCTGGCGCATTCAGCAGGGGTCTGGCACTTGGGCACAGCCGGACCCCCGCCGACGATCGGCTCGATCAGAGCGCCGTACATGTACGGCGCTGGGACTTGCGGCAGTGATTTTTGCGCCGTACATGTATGGCGCTGGGAGTGTAAGGGTTAAGGCTGTTAGGCACTAGCGGTGGATGCAACTAAGTTATGTAGAGGTCGGCGCCTCTACATAACTTAGGCACATCAAGCGCCAGTGCAGGGTTATTAATACTGGCATATAAAACAAAATAAATGACCCCAGAAGTTTCTACGAGTTTTGCCTATAGACTCCCACAACCCTTGACAAATAACCTGACATATTTTTCCATTCCAATGATTCACCAACATTCACTTTTGTAAATGTAAATACTCTAATTATATTTTTAGGGCTAATGTACACAACCATTGTTTAAGTCTGCATCTGATACACTTTTTTGCGGTTCAGATGCGGACCCATTGACTTAAACACCATCTGCTGTATGTATTCATATGTCAGTTCCATGGCGCCACAAAAAAATAGAACATGTGTTATCCATGTCCACATTGTGGATAAGGATAGGACAGTTCTTTTATGGGCCAGATATTCCGTTCCACAAAATTTGGAACCCACGCAGCTGGTATCCGTGTTTTGCTGTTACACAATTTGCAGACCGCAAAAATTGCTATGGCCATGTGCAAAAGCCCTTACATAGTAACATAGAATAACATAAGGGTCATTTATGATGCTTAAATACGCATATACTATGTTTCACAAAATTATATAAAATTTCGCAACACTTTGCAGTAAAAATGAAAATTTAAATAGCTTCATATAAAATGTTGCATAAGCCACAACTATTTAATTTTCACAAGGGTAACAGGAGAAAAAACATGCCACAATTTGTTATCGATTTTCTCCTGAACATAGCAACACTCCATAAACTGCAGTATGGGCACACTCCAGGGCTTTGAATTGAAGGGGCCCTATATGGCTTTTGGAGGGCAGATTTTGGTGGAACGGTTTTTGTGCGAGGTACCCCTACAGTGGAAAGCCCTAAAAAGTGAATACATTTTGGAAACTACGCTGCCAAAGGAAATTTTCAAGGGGTGTAATGAGTGCTGTTTCATAGAATTTAGAAACACTAGAGTGACTGTGGAAATGAAACAGTAATTTTTTGTAAATAAAATGTTGCTTTAGCCACTACCTTTTTAATTTTCACAATGGGTAGCAGGAGAAGAAGGACCCAACAATTTGTTATCCATTCTTTCCTGCATACAGCAACACCCCATATGTAGTCGCAAACTGCTGTTTGGGCATAATGCAGGGATCAAAAGATAAAAAGCACCATGTGCATTTGAGGCCTATTTTGGTGATTTATACAGCACTGGCTGACATAGGAACACAATAGAATGTCCATAGCCTACAGTAGTAATTCATTGGAGTCTATGGAAAAAGCAATTGTCATATTGCATGTTTAAACAAGAAGGTTTTGGCCCTTTAAGGAGAGATGAGAGAAGTTGTAGATGAGGAGAAACTGAATATTTTGTTCACCACTGTATACACTGAAGAAAATGAACTGTGTGAATGTAAACTCCCCATTGTTTACATCAATGCCGGTGGATACAGCAGGGTCCCAGTTGTCAATCACAGCCTAGCCTCTGCATTGATTGCGCACGCACCACTTAATCATCTTGACGTACTAGTATGCCAAAGGTCATCAAGGCACTGGCGGCCATGACGTAGTAGTACTTCAAGGGTCGTCAAGGGGTTATTGATATCAATTTTTGCACACGGAAGAAGACAGTATACTGCTACAAATGGATCTGGATAGATTGAAGGCTTGAGCAGAGAAGTGACAGATGAGGTTTAACACTAACAAATGTAAGTTTATGCACATGGGAAGGAATAATACAAGTTACCAGTACATACCAAATTGTAAAATACTGGGTAACACTGACATGGAAAAGGACTATATAAACCAGCGTCAAACAGCTGCTGCCAAGGCCAGTAAGATTATGGAGTGCATCAAAATGTGCATGTGATGCTTCGAATGAACGTAGTCCTTTGGATACAGAGGGGGTAAAAAATCAGCTGTCTGGTTTGGAGTTGTCTGGGAATAGCAGCTATATAAGCAAACTGAAAAGACGAGTTTGTGAGCATGTGAGCATTTGATCACAAGTGTATGTTTGTCTTAAGTGTATGATTACGATTAAATCACTTTAGATTCAAGGACTTTAGGAGAGGACTACTTTAATTCAGTTATCATTTTTATTATATTTTTTTTCTTTTTTTTCTTTCTCTTTTCTGGTGTAATCCCCATAACTGTGCTCCATGATTGATAAGTAATTGAAAATCACTGTGTCAGGAAGGGCTTAAAAACACTTCCTTCTTAATCTTATTTATACCTTTACGCATGTCTCACCTTTCCCTTCTTTCCCTTATAATGGAGATCTACTTAAAATGATTTAGCTGTTATTTTTTTTTTTAATTTTTAAAATCCTCCCTGGGTCAACCATGTTGCAAACACAACTTTCCTATTTGCTTTGGCTGTGCAAGCAGTGCAGCAAGGTTTATTTGCTTTATGGTTGCTGAAATAAAAGAAAAAAACCCTCTCGATAAGAGAGGTTTAAAACATTCTAACAAGGATTAATAAGTCCAATAACAGCTTTACCGGCTGCAGAATTTGGAAAATGTAACTCAATTCCAGAGAACACAGCTTAGAGGGACCAGTGACTGGGGGCGATAGTGGAGATTCATATACACAGCCTTATCTGAGTGACTGTTGCTATTTTACATCATTTAGCGCAATAGAATTGTAATTAACCCACCTATGTTGACATAGTACCATTCTACACAGTAAAGCTAGCACTAAAGCTGGCAAATGAACTCCAGAAAATAATAGATGTCAGCTTAGTATATGTGTTGTAGTGAACAGGGTGAAAACGAAAATATTTATATAGATGTCACATAAAAAGGCCTCCAGTAATACAATACCTATCCTTCCTATCCATCTGAAAAACTGATTTTCTTTTTTTGATCTGAGGCTCCATTCTTCAGATATAATTTTTCTTAATATGCAAATTAGACCTTTGGTGCAATGAAGACGTGACCATTGCTCTTATTACATCTAAGCTCCGCGATCCTTTCTTTGGCCAGCTGTTTTGATTGAAGGGCCAAGCAGAGAGGGAGTTAAAAAGTAAAAGAAAAAAAATGTTTAAAAAATTTAATGTATAAAAGTTTAAACCACCCCCCTTTTCTGTAGAATAAAAATAAATAAATACATAAATAACAAAAAATATAAACATTATATCACTGAGACTGAAAACACCCCTACTATTAAAATATTTTTTCAATACAGTGAATGGCGTAACGGAAAAAGGGTCAAAATAGCCAATTTGCCATTTTTCATCACTTCTCTTACCCCCCAAAAATTTTATAAAATGTGATCAAAAAGTCACACACACTCCAAAATGGTATCAATAAAAGCTACAAAAAATGCAAACAAATGAGCCCCACACAGCTCAGTAGATATACTGTAACTATAAAAAAAAGTTATGAGGGTCAGAATAGAATGTAGCTTGGGTGCAACAAGAGCTGTGGTCTTGTTGGACTTATGTCTTTTTACCGCCATACTAACTATGTAACTATGTAACAGCCTGTTCACTCAGCATTTCATGCATTTTGCATGTCAAAAAACCCCATTCAAACAAAACCTGGTTAGAGAGGATCTGAGAAGTAGCACTGGAGTGGATGGGGATTGAGCCTTTAAGTATAGGATCATTTTATTATTTAAAGGGGTTGTGCGAGTAATTTTTTTGCAGTTCACTTACTTCATCTGCAATGACTCCTTTCTCAGATTTTACTGAGGGTCACTTGACCTGTGATGTCTCTCTCTGCTCTGATGAAGTTTCGTGCACAAGCCTGAGGACCAGGTCTGTGTCTCGCACCAGACATCACTGCTCTGGCCACACCCCCCTTCCCCATGCACTGGCCGAGCTGCTGCTGTATGCCCTCTCCCAGGATTATTCAGGAATATTTAACTCCTTCTACCATACTTGGGCTGGAGGCTTTGCTGAACAGCTGCAGGCAGTGAAGAGACAAATGCTGGGCACAGGATCTGCCCTCCTCTTCCTGCAGACACAGAGCTGACAGGCTGGAGAAGTTCTGCAGAGCTTTGTACAAGAACAGGTAGGGGGAAGATCCTGTGTGTATCAGCAGTGTCATTGTACAGCTGGGACTTGTAGTCCAGGGAAATAGGAAAATAGAATGAGAAAATAGAATTTTTTGGCCTAAAACTTAGCTTAGTTATATATTGCTGACCATCAGATTTCAGACAACCCCAATCACAATACAATAACATTGTAATTAAAATCGATATAGAGGCGATGGGCAACATACATCAGGCATATGTATGATAATTATGCAAAAATATATAAAACCCAAATCAGATCATAGACAATCAAGGAAATGTAGATATTAGAGTTTGATTATTATCAACAATTTACAAGCACAGGTGCAAAGGCCCAAACCATACAAACCAACTCGATTGGGACATCATACTTCAAAAAGAACAGTAACCACCTTAGGACCTCAACAACCGTTTGGCCGTGATCTTTCTCAGGGTTTACTGAGTTAGGGGAGACTAGAGTACATTATAAATATAGCATGTGCGAGGTTATAATAGTGCAATAGTACCAAACAGAGCATTCGTTTTATTCTTTAGGTATAAAATGTGCTGTTCTCCTTACTAGCAAATAAAAATGTGGATTATAGACTATTATACACCTGTTCCATACATTATTGACACTTGGAGAGGAGCGAATTTATGAAAAATTCAATTCGGCCGCTGTGCTGAATTTCACAAAGAAAATCGCTTTATGCCAAATTACTTTGTCACAAAGTACATTTGTTTGTATGTAGCGGGCACAAAATACTCATATCCATTTGATCGCATAGAGGCAGCTACGGCCATCTTGATTGAAGACACTGTGTGATGACGTGGTCCAGTGTGGTGACATCATACGTCACCACGTGCAAAATTTCACGTAATGTTTTTAATCAAGATGGCTGCGGTGAGATTGTATTTTTAGTGTTTTTACGACCATTTTTTACGAAATTTGATTTGTTACCATGAAGTGCGAGGTAATTCAGCTTTGTGACAAATTGAATTTTTCCTGAAATTCGTATCGAAGCGTCAATATCTGAAGTAATAAAGGCCCTCTGCTCACTACTGTGCACATGTGCCTCTGCCAAGCATGCATTGGCAATGATGAAATCTGGTGATAAGGTGATTTTTAACATTGAATTCTTTGACATTGCATTTGTGTTATGCTTTCATCTGTTCATCAGGAAATGGGGCTAGTGGAGAATGCTGGGCAGATGCTGAGGTTGACTCCTCAAGTTCTGGGCAACCAATACATTTATGGCAATTCTTAAAAGAGCTTTTGCTGAAACCACACAGTTATGGACGGTCCATACGTTGGCTCAATAAAGAAAAAGGTAAGAAATCTGTCTTTTTGCATCAAGAATATATAGAAGCAATTTGATGACCTGAATGTTAATATGAAGCTAATTTTCACGTGTCTTGATTTTGATTACCTTCTAAATATATAGATTTCTACTTGGAGAATGGAAGTGTTTAAAAGCGTTCTCCAGGAATTAAGAAAATTAAAATACTTAAAGGGAGTCTGTCACCACGATTTTGACTATTAAGTTATTTATAGCACTGGATTCAGCTGACTATAAGCATCTCCAAAACGTTATTGTTATAGGGCATAAATGAAGATCTGATGTTAAAAATACCTTTTTTATCAACTGTCAATCTCTTTCTTAAGGAGCCCAAGGGGATGTGCCAGCGATGTTGGAGCCCGGCCACGGCGATTCAGTTGGAGCCCAGGACCGCCCACCTCATTAATATTCACTTCACTGCTTGAAGCAGTGAAGCTCCGGCACGGCTGTAATCCCGCGCAGGCGCAGTACATTAAGTGGTCTGCGCCGTGCGGTCTGCCGGCTACAGCTTCACAGGATGTACTGCGCCTGCGCGGGATTACAGCCGTGCCGGAGCTTCACTGCTTCAAGCAGTGAAGTGAATATTAATGAGGTGGGCGGTCCTGGGCTCCAACTGAATCGCCGTGGCCGGGCTCCAACATCGCTGGCACATCCCCTTGGGCTCCTTAAGAAAGAGATTGACAGTTGATAAAAAAGGTATTTTTAACATCAGATCTTCATTTATGCCCTATAACAATAACGTTTTGGAGATGCTTATAGTCAGCTGAATCCAGTGCTATAAATAACTTAATAGTCAAAATCGTGGTGACAGAATCCCTTTAAATATTACTAAATTATAATTATAAATATATTCCCAAATACCTTTCATTAATTATAATTATGGTTGAACAAAGCATACTTTGGATCATAGATCACAAGGCGCTTCTTTAAAAACTGTGTTTGAATGTTGTATGGAGACTAGAGATGAGCGAGCATACTCGTCCGAGCTTGGTGCTCGTTCGAGTATTAGGGTACTCGTAAGTGCTCGCTGCTCGGACGAGTATCTCGCCATGCTCGAGGAAATGGCAACTTCCGCATCGTGCTTTTTTGGCGCCTATAAACACAGCCAATCACACGCCAGGAGACTCTACGGTACACCCAGCATCACATGGGGCCCTTACATGTCGATAGCAGGGGTTGGCTGGCCTGATCAGGTGACCCTGGAATATACTAGTGACTGGCCGCGGTGCTCGGCTCAGATGCCGTCTGGATGTCGTTAGGGATACAGCTGCTGCCTTTCAGGGAGAGTGTTAGGGCCTGCATTTAGTTCTCTGTTAGGCAGGAATCACCCACAAAGAACCCAACAGCCCTTCTAAGGGCTAGAAGACATTTTTTTTTGTCTCCTGGCTTGGCTGGCTGGCTGGCTGGCTGGCACTAGTAGTGCAGCTATCGCCATATATAACCCCCTTTTTTTATGTTATATCTCAGTGATACAAATCCATTGCACACAGCAGTGTGGAACCATTCTGTGTGTCACAGTTCAGTACACTCATAATTTTCTGTCCAGGTGACACTTTCTGTACGTCACAGAATAGAACCAAGTCATTTGCTACCTGTCACGTATACAGCTTGATCCTAAAAATCTCTGTGCGACATTTGTCTGGGTCGCAGTCTAAATACAGTAGCCACCGTCAGTAGGGTGTCAGTCAGCTCTACCATAGTTTCTGCACGTCACGTTCCAAAAAAAACAAAACTAAAAAAAAAATATAAAAAAAAAATATAACAAAAAATTAGTTTTTTTGTTGTTTTAGCTCAGTGATACAAATCCATTTCACACAGCTGCGTGTAACCTTTCTGTGTTTCACAGTTCAGCACACTCACTCCAATCCGTATATTCTGTCCAGGTGACACTTTCTGTACGTCACAGAATACAACCAAGTCATTTGCTACCTGTCACGTATATAGATTGATCCTAAAAATCTCTGTGCGACATTTGTCTGGGTCGCAGTCTAAATAGCCACCGTCAGTAGGGTGTCAGTCAGCTCTACCATAGTTTCTGCACGTCACGTTCCAAAAAAAACAAAAATCCAAAACAAAATATAGAAAAAAAATTAGTTTTTTTTGTTGTTTTAGCTCAGTGATACAAATCCATTTCACACAGCTGCGTGTAACCTTTCTGTGTGTCACAGTTCAACACACTCACTCCAATCCATATATTCTGTCCAGGTGACACTTTCTGTACGTCACAGAATACAACCAAGTCATTTGCTACCTGTCACGTATATAGATTGATCCTAAAAATCTCTGTGCGACATTTGACTGGGTCGCAGTCAAAATAGCCACCGTCAGTAGGGTGTCAGTCAGTTCTACGATAGTTTCTGCACGTCACGTTCCAAAAAAAACTAAACTAAAAAAAAAATATTAAAAAAAATTAGTTTTTTTAGTTGTTTTAGCTCAGTGATACAAATCCCTTTCACACAGCTGCGTGTAACCTTTCTGTGTGTCACAGTTCAGCACACTCACTCCAATCCATATATTCTGTCCAGGTGACACTTTCTGTACGTCACAGAATACAACCAAGTCATTTGCTACCTGTCACGTATATAGAATGATCCTAAAAATCTCTGTGCGACATTTGTCTGGGTCGCAGTCTAAATAGCCACCGTCAGTAGGGTGTCAGTCAGCTCTACGATAGTTTCTGCACGTCACGTTCCAAAAAAAACAAACAAAAAAAAAATAAATAAAATAAAAATATAAAAAAAAAATTAGTTTTTTTGTTGTTTTAGCTCAGTGATACAAATCAATTTCACACAGCTGCGTGTAACCTTTCTGTGTGTCACAGTTCAGCACACTCACTCCAATCCATCGAGAGCGTGGGTGTGGGCGTGGGCGTGGGCATTCAATTACTGCAGGGGGCAGAGGTCGTGGTCCTGGGCAGGGTGAGACAGTACCTGCTGATGAGGGAGCTGTGGAACGCCGCAGAGCTACACTCTCTAGCTTCATGTCTCAACTTACAGGGACACGTGGTAGAGGACTGTTGAAACCACAACAGTGCGAACAGCTGATCTCGTGGATTGCGGATAATGCTTCAAGTAATTTGTCCACCTGTCAGTCTTCCACGCAGTCCACCCACGTTACCCAAGGGAGCACTCTTCTGGCTCCTCCACCTCAACCTCCTATCCCCCAGTCTGCCCCCTCCCAGGAAAATTTGGAATGCGATCCGCCATACTCTCAGGAACTGTTTTCTGGACCCTTCCCAGAGTCACAAACCACTTCTCAGTTTGCTGCTGACCTCGTTCCCGATGCCCAAGTTTTCCAACTGTCGCAGTCTGTGGGTGATGATGATGATGATGACGACAATGTTGAGTTAGTGGAAGAAGTTTGTAAAGAGGTGTCGGACGATGAGGAGACACGGTTGTCAGACAGTGGTGAAGTTGTTGTAAGGGGAAGAATTCCGAGGGGGGAGCAGACTGAGGAATCGGAGGATGACGAGGTGACTGACCCAAGCTGGGTTGATATGCTGAGTGAAGACAGTGCTTCTGAGGCGGAGGCGAGTGCTGCACCAGAACAGGTTGTAAGAGGCAGTGGTGTGGCCAGAGGGAGAAGCAGGGCCAGAGCTGGTGCGTCAGCAGCAACTGTTTCACTTAGTGAAGCTCCCGTGGCGAGGCCTAGATGTTCGCAAGTCTGAAGGTTCTTTAAAGAAAGTGAGGATGACCGACGGACTGTGGTGTGCAACCTGTGCCACACCAGGATCAGCAGGGGTGCCACCACTACTAGCCTAACCACCACCAGCATGCGCAGGCATATGAGTGCTAAACACCCCTCTCAATGGAACCAAAGCCGTTCACCACCTCCTGCAGGTCACACCACTGCTCCTTCCCCTGTGTCACTCGCTGCCTCTGCTAGTCAACCCCCTGTGTCACTCGCTGCCTCTGCTAGTCAACCCCCTGCCCAGGACCCCGGCACGAGCGCCTCCCACCGGAAAACCACACCTTCGCCTCCACGATCCTCCACAGTGTCCACCAACGTGTCCCAGCGCAGCGTTCAGCTGTCTTTACAGCAGACGCTGGAGCGCAAGAGGAAATACAGTTCCACCCACCCACATGCCCAAGCCCTCAACGTCCACATCTCCAAATTCCTTAGCCTGGAGATGCTGCCCTATAGGCTGGTAGAGACCGAGGCCTTTCGCAATCTCATGGCAGTGGCTGCCCCTCGGTATTCGGTCCCCAGCCGCCACTATTTTCCCGATGTGCCGTCCCAGCCCTACACCAGCACGTGTCACAGAACATCATCCGTGCCCTGACCAACGCTGTTTCTGAGAAGGTCCACCTAACCACGGACACGTGGACAAGTGCTGCCAGGCAGGGACACTATATCTCACTGACGGCACATTGGGTTAACTTGGTGGAGGCTGGGACCGAGAATGACCCTGGGGCCGCTCATGTACTGCCCACACCGAGGATTGCGGGGCCTACCTCGGTCACGGTCTCTCAGACGTACTATGCCTCCTCCTCCTCCGACCCCTCCTCCTCCTCCACCGAATTACCATCCGTGGGCACGGCGCCTTCAGTCGGTTGCCTTGGCGCAGCAGCAGTGCCGTGGGAAAGCGCCAGCAGGCGGTGCTCAAACTGCTGAGCTTAGGTGACAAAAGGCACACCGCCCAAGAGCTGTTACAGGGCATCACGGCGCAGACTGATCTGTGGCTGGCACCGCTGAACCTCAAGCCAGGCATGGTTGTGTGTGACAACGGGCGTAACCTGGTGGCGGCTCTGCAACTCGGCAGACTGACACATGTGCCATGCCTGGCCCACATTTTCAATCTTATAGTTCAGCGGTTCCTCAAGACATACCCCAATCTGTCTGATTTGCTCACCAAGGTGCGCCGCATCTGTGCGCATTTCCGCAAGTCGACCACAGATGCTGCCACTCTCAGGGCAGCGCAGCGCCGCCTACAACTGCCCGCTCATCGACTGTTGTGCGACGTGCCCACGAGATGGAATTCGACATTAAACATGTTATCCAGAGTTTACCAGCAGCGCAGAGCGATTGTAGACTGCCAGATGTCAACTTCCACCAGAACTGGTAGTCGGGTCAGTCAGATTCCTCAAGTCTACAATGAGGAGTGGACGTGGATGTCTGATATCTGCCAGGTGTTGAGCAACTTTGAGGAGTCAACACAGATGGTCAGCGGCGATGCCGCCATTATCAGCCTCACCATCCCGCTGCTTTGCCTGTTGAAAAACTCACTGCTCAGCATCAAGTCGGATGCTTTGCGCTTGTCACAAGAGACGGTGGAGGAAGATACGTCGCTTGATAGCCAGAGCACCTCCGGTCTGTTTCTCAGTGCGTATCGGAGGAGGGGATGAGGATGAGGAGGAAGAGGAGGAGAATGTCGGCGAGACAGTAGAGGGTACCAGTGCTCAGTCCTTAACTCTTGAGCGTGTATGGGCTGAAGAGGAGGACTTGGAGGAGGAGGAGGAGGAAATGGAGAGTCAGGCCAGTGAGGAGAGGGAATTCTTGCGTGTTGGAACTCTGGCGCACATGGCAGACTTCATGTTAGGCTGCCTATCCGTGACCCTCGCGTTAGAAGAATTTTTCAAAACACCGATTACTGGGTGTTCACTCTCCTGGACCCACGGTACAAGCAGAACCTTTCCACTTCTCATCCCTGCAGAGGAAAGGAGTATGAGAGTGAATAGATATCAACAGGCCCTGGTGCACAAGCTGAAACAATTCTTCTCATCTGACGCCGCTAGCAGCAGAGGGCATGGTTCTGTGGGCCGAGTAGCGGGGGAGAGGAGGCGAGCAGGCAGCTTGTCCAGCACTGGCAGGGGAACGCTCTCCAAGGCCTTTGCCAGTTTTATGTCACCCCAGCAAGACACTGTCACCTGTCCCAGTCTAGGCAGAGTAGGGGGGAAGATGTACAGAAAGATGGTGAGGGAGTACCTAGCTGACCATACCAACGTCCGTAGCGATCACTCTGCTCCATACAACTACTGGGTTTCAAAGCTGGACACGTGGCCTGAACTGGCGCTGTACGCCTTGGAGGTGCTGGCCTGCCCTGCCGCTAGCGTACTGTCAGAGCGGGTATTCAGTGCAGCTGGTGGCGTCATCACCGATAAGCGTACACGCCTGTCAACTGACAGCGCTGACAGGCTGACGCTTATTAAATGAACAAAGCATGGATTTCACCGGAATTCAAATCTCCTCCGGGGGAAAGCAGCTAAAGATTTAAATAACTTATGTATCCTATTCCTCTTCTCTACTCCTCCTACTCCTCCTCCTCCTCCATATCGTCTTTGCCTAACGCTGACCAAAAAACGCCATTTTTCAGAGGTCCAACTGGCACTCTTTTACCACAATTTTTCAGGAGGGCCACTTACAGGCCCTCTGTCCAAACAATTTTTCCGGAGGTCCACCTACAGGCCCTCTGTCCAAACAATTTTTCTGAGGTCCACCTACAGGCCTCTGTCCAAACAATTTTTCTGGAGGTCCACCTACAGGCCCTCTGTCCAAACAATTTTTCCGGAGGTCCACCTACAGGCCCTCTGTCCAAACAATTTTTCCGGAGGTCCACCTACAGGCCCTCTGTCCAAACAATTTCTGGAGGTCCACCTACAGGCCTCTCCAAACAATTTTTCCGAGGTCACCTACAGCCCTCTGTCCAAACAATTTTTCCTGGAGGTCCACCT
>ONZH01028147.1:0-37876 GCA_900303285.1 Rhinella marina | reverse complement strand
CATCCTTCCAAGAACATGGTATGAGATGCTAATGAGATTTTGCCAATTTCAATGATAACAACCAGTGCCCCCCCCCAAAAATGCACCTGAATTTGATAGGCTTTTACAAAATTAGACCCATCATCACAAAGCTGTCAAAATTATTTTTAGAGCTTTATACCCCCACCCAAAACATGTCTATTGACGAGTCCCTTGTAAAATTTAAAGGGAGACTCCACATAAAACAGTATATTCCATCCAAAAGGGCAAGGTTTGGAATTAAAATCTATAAGATGTGTGAAAGTTCAACAGGGTATGCGTCATCATTCCGCATTTATGAAGGAAAGGACAGTAAATTAAACCCACCAGAATGCCCTCCCTATCTAGGGACAAATGGAAAAATTGTTGGGGATCTGTTTAACCCATTACTGCAAAAAGGCTACATTCTGTATGTAGACAATTATTACACAAGCATACCGCTTTTCAGAAATTTGCTTGCAAAAAACACAGGGGCTTGTGGGACCATTCGCAAGAATCGTCAAGGGTTTCCACAGTCACTGGTGAATGCTAAATTTAAAAAGGGGGAGTCTGGTGGGCTTCGCAGTGGAGAGCTACTTGCCCTTAAGTACAAGGACAAAAGAGATATATTTATCCTTAGCTCAATCCACACAGATGCCACAACAGCTGTTGCGGAACTAGGTTCCACCACCTCAAAACAAAAGCCTGTGTCAATCATTGACTACAATAAGTATATGGAGGGAGTGGACCTTTTGGACCAAGTTTTATAGCCATACCAAGTATCAAGAAAATCCTATACTTGGTATAAGAAATTAGTAATTTATTTGTTTCATGTGGCCACATATAATTCTTTTATTTTATACAAGAAAACAAGCAATTCAGGGACATTTCTTGATTACCAAGAACAAGTCATTGAGGGTCTCCTTTTCCCAAATTTGGGTCCATCTCTCCCTATAGAATCAGAAGATGTAAAAAGACTGACAGAGCGACATTTTATAGCAACGATCCCCACAACAGGGTCAAAAAAGTACCCCCAAAGAATATGCCATGTATGCTCTAAAAGAGGAATGAGGGTTGAAACATGTTACCACTGTCCAGACTGTCCTTCACTGCCAGCCTTGTGCCTCAATGAGTGCTTTAAAATTTATCACACACAGGCATGTTTCTGAACTTTTCCAAATAATACATTCAAACTGAAAACAAATATTCCATAAAATTCCATCTTTATTATTATTTGTCAAAAACATATAAAGCCATATTTTCAACTTTGTACCTCATAAGTTTATCCTTCGCCCAACCCCATAAAAATATTACTCTACTATATACCCTTCATTGAATACATTCTGGTATATTTGTAACCTTTATTCACAAATTTATTATGACCAGTAGATCATAAATGAAGATCTTGCTGATGTTAAACCTGCCAAAGATCCTGAAAAATGTGACTAGCCCAAAATGTCCACTGTCTTGTTAAAGTCCTGAAAAATGCCAAAAAAAGTGTCTGAAGCACACATATTGGGTATCCACAAAATCAGTAGAAGCAGACAAATAAATATTGGCCATTTTTATTTTAGTAACATGATGTTTACATGAAAAAAATCATCATTAAAACTCCATTTATGCCAAAATTTGTGATTTTCAATATTTTTCCACCACCATTTAAAAAAAACTAGAAAAAAACAGAATAGTGCTAGTCCTACGGTATATACTTTTTTGAACTTTCTGGGGTGTCCACAATTGCCAATAATAGCTTTTTGGGGGTATTCCTTTGTTTTTTCATCACAGGGTAGCCTTGAATGCAACATGGTGTTCAAAATCAAAGACCTGTGAAAATGGCTAAAAAAAACAAAATGTCCACTGTCTTGTTACAGCCCTGAAAAATGCCAAAAAGTGTCTGAAGCACACATATGGGGTATCCCCAAAATCAGTAGAAGCAGACAAATAAATATTGGCCATTTTTATTTTAGTAACATGATGTTTACATGAAAAAAATCATTAAAACTCCATTTATGCCAAGATTTGTGATTTTTCAATATTTTTCCACCACCATTTAAAACAAACTAGAAAAAACAGAATAGTGCTAGTCCTATGGTATATACTTTTTTTGAACTTTCTGGGGTGTCCACAATTGCCAATAATAGCTTTTTTGGGGGTATTCCTTTGTTTTTTCATCACAGGGTAGCCTTGAATGCAACATGGTGTTCAAAATGAAAGACCTGTGAAAATGGCTAAAAAAAAGCCAAAATGTCCACTGTCTTGTTATAGCCCTGCAAAATGCCAAAAAAGTGTCTGAAGCACACATATTGGGTATCCCCAAAATCAGTAGAAGCAGACAAATAAATATTGGCCATTTTTATTTTAGTAACATGATGTTTACATGAAAAAAATCATCATTAAAAATCTATTTATGCAAAAATTTTAGATTTTTGCACATTTGAGCAATTATTATTAAAAATATATGCACCATATATATAAAAAAATTACTTACAAATATAGTGCATTTTGTCCTTAAAAAAAACAAGGCATAAATCATATTGATATGCCAAACGGTTTCAAAGATACGTGTAAGTAAACTGAAGCATGCCAAAACAGCAAAATTTTGCCTGGTCACGAAGGTTTTAACTACAGTACCTTTCAGCATGAAAGGGTTAAAAAGCCAGCCAAACTACAGAGAGGGGGAAGGCTGGTGCCTGGATGAAGGCTGAAGACCTGTCTGGGAGGACAGGGGGGATTTTGTTTCTGTAAATGGACTCTTTATGCAGAACCTGCAGCATGGTATGAATTAACATCAGGACTTTCAACTCAGGTGAAGTTGTTTTTGATGTACTGTTATACCTGCGTGTGTGAATAAAACACTGCAGTTGGATTAAGAACTGTTTTTGTGCGTCTGTTCTGCGTCCGCTTACCCTGCCTACCAGAGCGAATCCCCACAATGGTGGAGGATGCGGGCAAATGTAGCAAGGCCTACGCAAAACCAAAATTTTTTTTGTTTTTCATTTTTTCTGGGCACTGTTGTATGTCCTGGATAAAGCCAGCTAAGTTGCAACCAGTGTCACAGGACAAGATGGAGGCTGTAGTGAAAGCCCTCGTGGAGACTAACCGGCAACCGCTAGAGGCTAATCAGCGACAGCAAGAAACGAACCAGCGGTTGCTGCAACATGTGATGGCGTTACAGAAGACAGGAGGATCTCAGGGGGTCCGTGATGTCTGGAAAGCAGTCCACACGGCGATCCCTAAAATGGCTCCAACAGATGACATCGAGACCTACCTGGCGATTTTCGAGAAAGTGGCCGAGCGGGAGGGTCTTCCCCGAGACCAATGGGCTGAGGTTATTGCTCCGTTCCTGACATCTGGACCCCAACAGGTGTACTTTGATTTGTCGTCTGAGCAAGCAGCGGACTACAACAAAGTCAAGGGTGAGATTCTGGCACGACTGGGGGTGAATGTTTTGGTTCGGGCTCAGCGGGTGCATCAGTGGGAATTTAACCTGGCCAAGCCAGTGAGATTACAGTATTATGACTTGGTGCACCTACTGCAAAAATGGCTGCAGCCTGAGGTACTGAGTCCTACTGCTATGCTGGACCGTATTATGGCTGACAAGTTCTGGAGGGCTTTGCCACACCCCCTCCAGCACTGGGTTGGCCAGGTGTCTCCAGCTAATGCCCTTCAGATGGTGGACCTGGCAGAACGGTATGAGGCTACCAAGAGCTTAAAGGTGGACATGTTGGGGAGGGGGTCTATAAAATCCAGAAAATCCCCACCCCAGACCCAGCGGCTAGAGCAAAAAAGGACTGCTCGGGATATGCCCACTGCAGATCGGGCCCCGATAATCTGCTGGCGGTGTCATGAGACTGGCCATGTGAGGGCAGACTGCCCCCATTTAGCTGAGCCCATGGACACAAACTTTGGTTTCCGACAGTCGCTGTATACCAGAAAGGTGTGTGCGACAGGCACCCCAGAGACTCTCGATAACAAACATTTGTGTCAAGTGGAAGTGGGTGTCACTCCGGCGGTGGCGCTGCTGGATTCGGGGAGTCTGGTGACCCTTGTGAGGGCTGCCCTTATACGACCCGCTGAGTTTACTGGCCGGAAAGTCGGCATGATATGTATACATGGAGACTTAAAGGATTACCCTACTGCTCTGGTAACGCTAAACATGGTTGCCGGCAGACGGATCCATGAGGTGGCCATGGCCACAAACTTGCACTATGAGTTAATACTAGGAAGAGATTTCCCGTTGTTTCTGGCCCTGTGGCCAGCAGTTAGACCCATCGTTCGCCAAGAGTCAGGTATAGCCCTAGAGGATTGGCCTTGCTCAGATGGGAGGCCAGAACCCTGGGAGCCTGAAGCAGAAATGCCAGCGGTAGGGGTGACCGCCACGCCGGTGGAAGAAGGGGAGACTACCCAACTGAATGTGATGGTTGGGGAGGTGGAGGATTTGCCGCCGGGCCCTGAATTGGCAGACCTGAATGTCTCAGGTGACAATTTTGGCATGGCACAACACAGGGATCAGACTCTGTCCCGAGCCTGGGAGAATGTGTTAGTGATTGATGGGGAACCACAACAACCCGGAGCCGAGACGGTTTTTCCGCGTTGTGTAGTTCACCACGAAATGTTGTATCGGGTTACCCAACTACGGGGTGAAAATGTTGAACAATTGCTGGTGCCCCAGGCATATCGTAAGTTGGTATTAGACCTAGCTCACCAACATGTTCTTGGTGGACACCGGGGGCTACAGAAAACCCAGGACCGTATACTGCAGCGGTTTTACTGGCCCAGTGTATTTAGAGAGGTAGAAGAGTTTTGTAAGTCTTGCCCAACTTGCCAGATTACTAGCCCCCAGCAACACTTCCGCAGTCCCCTAGTACCCCTCCCGATTATCGAGGTACCTTTTGAGAGAATCGCCATGGACCTCGTAGGACCGATACCTAACTTGGCTAGGGGTCACCAACATATCTTAGTTGTGCTTGATTATGCCACCCGGTACCCGGAGGCGGTGCCATTGCGTCATACATCTGCCAAACTAATAGCTAAAGAGTTAATGGAGATGTTTTCCCGAGTAGGAATACCTAAAGAGGTTCTGACGGACCAGGGGACACCTTTCATGTCGAAAGTCATGAGGGAACTATGTAAATTGCTGCACATAAAACAGTTATGGACGTCCGTTCACCATCCGCAAACAGACGGTCTGGTGGAGAGATTTAACCAAACGTTAAAAAATATGCTGAAAAGAGTGGTGTCCAAAGATGGGAGGGACTGGGACCTCCTTCTGCCCTATCTAATGTTTGCAGTGCGAGAGGTACCCCAGGCCTCTACTGGGTTCTTGCCCTTCGAACTGCTATATGGCAGACATCCCCGGGGGCTGTTGGACATAGCCAAGGAGGCGTGGGAGAAACAGCCCACTCCACATCAAAGTGTCATTGAATATGTCACCAACATGCAAGAACGGATGGAGACAGTGTTGCAACTGGTTAGGGAGCATATGGAGGCAGCTCAGCAGGCCCAGAGTCGGGTCTATAATCAAGCGGCTCGGGTACGGAACTTTAACCCGGGAGATCGGGTCTTGGTTCTTGTATCGACCGTGGACAGTAAGTTCCTGGCTAGGTGGCAGGGGCCCTATGAGATTCTAGAGAAAGTAAGCGATGTAAATTACAAGGTACGCCAGCCTGGTCACCGAAAGCCGGAGCAGGTCTACCATGTCAATTTACTAAAACCCTGGAAGGATAGGGAGACCTGTACTGAGAACAGCCCATGGACGGTTTGTCTAGGAGAAGAGGTTCCGGCCCCTCTGCCTGATGCTGGTGAAGCGGCTGCCACAGTACATATTGCTGACAGCCTTTCCTCTAAGCAGGCTCAGGAGGCCAGGGAGTTCGTTAGTCGGAACACAGATGTATTCTTGGACCTCCCAGGACGTACTTCCGTAATACACCATGACATTGTCACAGAGCCCCAGGCGAAAGTCCGGTTAAAGCCGTGCCTGAGGCATGGCGACAAGCCATCTCGGAGGAAGTGCAGCGGATGCTGCAGCTGGATGTTATTGAAGAATCTAAGAGTGAGTGGGCCAGCCCAATAGTTCTGATACCCAAGCCGGATGGGACATTACGGTTCTGTATTGATTTCCATAAATTAAATGAGGTCTCTAAGTTTGATGCGTATCCCATGCCCCGGGTGGATGAGTTAATCGAGCGGTTAGGGTAGGCGCGGTATTTTTCTGTCTTGGACCTCACAAAAGGGTACTGGCAAGTGCCCTTAACGGAGGCTGCCAAGGAGAAAACAGCCTTTATCACACCTGAGGGGCTATATCAGTATAAGGTGTTACCTTTTGGCCTGCATGGTGCTCCCGCCACATTCCAGCGGGTTAATGGACATTGTGCTTCGTCCGCATCGTCGGTACGCCTCAGCTTACCTCGATGACATTGTTATTTATAGTGCCGACTGGGAGAGTCACCTGGCAAAAGTACAGGCCGTAGTTAATTCCCTCCGAAGGGCGGGGTTAACCGCTAACCCAAAAAAATGTGCTGTAGGATTGCAGGAGATAAAATACCTAGGGTATGTCATTGGGCGCGGTGTCATCAAACCCCAGATAAGCAAGATTGAGGCAATACGGAATTGGCCACGACCTGTCACCACCAGGCAAATGAAGTCGTTCCTGGGGATGGTGGGGTATTACATGAGGTTTGTTCCCCACTTTGCTACGTTAGCGGCACCATTGACAGGGCTCTTGAAGGGACAGAAATCGGTGATGGTTCACTGGAATGACCAGGCAGAAGAGGCTTTTTCCGCATTGAAGTCGGCCTTGTGTGGGTCACCCGTGCTGGTGACGCCTGATTTCAGGAGGGAGTTTGTGGTACAGACTGATGCCTCTGAAGTAGGCCTCGGAGCTGTACTGTCTCAGGAAGTCAACGGGGAGGAGCATCCTGTTGTTTTCCTGAGCCACAAACTCACCCCAGCTGAAACAAGGTACAGTATAGTGGAGAGAGAGTGTCTGGCCATCAAATGGGCACTCGAGTCTCTCCGCTACTATCTGTTAGGGAGGAAGTTCCGCCTGGTGACCGACCACTCCCCTCTCAAATGGATAAGCCAGGCCAAAGAGAGGAATGCTCGGGTCACCAGATGGTTTCTTTCATTACAGAACTTTAAATTCACAGTCGAGCACAGAGCGGGCTGGTTACAGGGAAACGCGGATGCCCTGTCCCGAGTGCGCTGTTTGACAAGTGTTCACCCCCTCAAGGTTGAACAAAGGGGGGGGGTATGTGACACATTGAAAGGTCTGTTGCTTGAGGGAAGGTATTTTCCTCCCAGCATGTGCTGCTGGGCTGATTGACAGCCAGGTGAAGTCAAGCATCGGACTGGATTGTAGGTGCCGGTCCAGGCTTTGCTGACACCAAACTACTTTAAAAAGCCAGCCAAACTACAGAGAGGGGGAAGGCTGGTGCCTGGATGAAGGCTGAAGACCTGTCTGGGAGGACAGGGGGGATTTTATTTCTGTAAATGGACTCTTTATGCAGAACCTGCAGCATGGTGTGAATTAACACCAGGACTTTCAACTCAGGTGAAGTTGTTTTTGATGTACTGTTATACCTACGTGTGTGAATAAAACACTGCAGTTAGATTAAGAACTGTTTTTGTGCCTCTGTTCTGCGTCCGCTTACCCTGCCTACCAGAGCGAATCCCCACAACAGGTACTACCCTGTCTGGTATTATAGCAGTAACTCTTTGAACAAAACCAAGGGTGTGTCTATCTTGTTTCATAAATCCATAGTGCCTACTGTTCTAGACACCTGTGTAGACCCTGATGCCCGTTTTCCTTTCATCAACTGTGAGATACACCTTCAAACTTACACCATAATTATAATCAGACAACCTTTCTCATCAAAACACTTGACAGGCTGTCACAGTTTGCAAAGGGTTCCCTGATCTTGTGTGGCGATTTCAACATTGCCATTCAACCCTCTCTTGACTCGTCCACTGGCCGCACCTCCATAGCCTTTAATTGCATTAATGTGCTTCGCAAGCAACTCCATAATTTACAGCTTTTAGATGTCTGGCGGTTACTACACCCTGATGACAGAGATTATACCTTCTTTTCACAGCCTCACAACAGCTACAGCCAAATTGACTATATTTTCCTACAGCACAACCTCCTTTCATTTGTTCATTCATCGTCTATTGTCTCCATACTACACTCTGACCACGCTCTTGTTTTCTGTACTCTGGGTCCCCCTTGCCCCCCTAAAAACTTTTTCCAGGCGGCTTAACAAATCCCTTCTTTTAGTCTCCCTATGTCTGGCAAACCTGAGACAAACAATCTCCAACTTTCTAGTTGATCATGCCTCAGACCCCACATTCCCCCCCCCCCTTGAGATGGGAGGCGCTAGAGGCGCTTGCCTGAAAAGGGAAGCTGTTCATCGACTGCACACTCTTTTGACTAAGCTTTGCTCACTTGAGGTTGCACACAAACGTTTACTTAAGGACTCTACCCTTAGGGAACGTACCCAGCTCCGTAATGACATCAGATCCTTACTGAATCGCAAAACCAAGAGATATAAGCAGATCTGTGCCAGAGCCTTCTATGAATGGAGCACTAAGTTGAGTCGCTTGCTGGTGCGCGCCGTGCGTGTAAAAGAGCCTCTACTTTCATCCCGACCATAAGTCATCAGGTACCCTGGCATATCGCACAGAGGATATTCTTTTGTCTTTCCACTCTTATTATACCTCCCTTTATAATTTACCTCCACTATTTCTTTCTTCTGACACTGCCAACACTCCTAGCTCACTCCGACACTATCTCTCCCGAACAGCCTTACCAACTTCATCAGAGGAACAGATAACTTTCCTAGAGGCTCCAATTACCTTGACAGAATTGACATTGGTGATATCCTCTCTCCCGGGAGGCAAAAGCCCAGGCCCTGACTGGTACACAGCCAAATTCTACAAAATAATGCAACCCGAGCTGTCTTTAATAGTATCTTAGCCACTCAGGACTCCCCCTTCCCTTTTCTACATGCACATATGGTAGTGATTCCCAAGGAAGGGAAGGACCCTCAATTGTGTTCCATCTATAGACAGATATCCCTCATCAATGTTGATGCTAAGATTTTTGCCAAGGACCTGGCATACCGATTAGGGATACCGATAGTCTCCTGGGTTCCTTGGTCCACCTGGTTTTGTACCTGGTAGAGAGGCTGTAATAACACACTTAAGATGTTTTCAGTTGTTCATTATGCCAAAAGTAAGCTCATTCCTCTCATGTTACTGTCTCTAGATGCCGGAAGGCCTTCGACCGGGTGGACTGGGGTTTCCTATGGGCCACCCTGGGGCAAATTAGGGTGGGACAGAATATGATTAGTAGAATACGGGCATTATACCATTCGACCCAGGCTGAAATACGGGTCAATGAATCTCTTTCGGACCCCTTTACTATTTGCAATGGTACCAGGCAGGGATTCCCTTTATCCCCTCTCCTGTATGTCCTAACGATGGAACACCTCTTTGTGGCTATACGCCAGCATACGGCCATACAGCGTTTTCGTTATGCAGGATTCCACCTCAAATATTCGGCTTTTGCTGATGATCTTTTGGTTTATATCTCTCAGCCACGACATTCCCTTCCACTGCTCATTTCGATAATTTGATAATTCGGTTCTCACTCCAACTATAAAGATAATTTCTCTAAGAGTGTGGCGATAAATGTTACTCTTAATGACCCTACGGTCAGATTCTTGCGCTCCCAGTTTGCTTTCTCGTGGAAGCAGCAAATGTTCATATACCTAAGGGTCTTCTTTCCGAAGTCCCCTTATGACATTTTCAAATTGAATTATGAACCCCTTCTCAGTCGCATTAAAGGCGACCTAACTAAGTGGGATAGACAGGACTTCTCGTGGCTGGGCAGAATCAATATTCTGAAAATGAATGTCCTTCCACGTCTACTGTACCTTTTCCAGACCATTCCTATCTGCGTACCTAAGGCCTTCTTTTCCCGAGTGTCCAGATTGCTCTCTTCTTATGTATGGGTGTCTCGCTCTCCCAGAGTGGCCAGATCTACTCTCATAAGAAGAAAGCAACAAGGAGATCTGGGTCTCCCTGACTGCTGCTCTTACTTTATAGCCTCTGCTATGGCTAGGGTCTTGGACTGGTTTTACCATGCGGGGAATAAACTCTGGGTAAAATTGGAACTCTCCCTTTCCTCTATTCCGCTGACAGCTGTCCCATGGATACAAACCTCAGCTTGTACAACATCCCGAGCGGACACTCTTCCATTTATCACCAAACACTATCTACAAATATGTAACTGTATTTGCCTTCTTCCCCTCTATTTACGAGGGATGGTCCATTGACTCCCGTCCTAGGAAATTTTGAGTTCGCCCTGGCCCTGTCCTCCCCCTCTTTTCTTACATTTAGTAGAAACAAGCCAGCTCCCATTCGGGGGGCACTAGGTGGAGCCTCTTTGCTAATGTATGAGAGTCTGGTTCCGGAATCTCAGCGATTTCCCAGAATGTCCTTTGAATACCACCAACTGAAGACTTTCCAATAGGTCTAATAGGTCTTTCCTTGCTCTTCACAGATCTTTGACTCTCTTTGAGGAGATTTGTATTGCAAAGACCCCTCCTGTGAAGGTAATTTCAGTGGTATATGGCTTGGTCCTTGATTCACGAGGCTTACAACCCCCGACCTTTACTTTAGGCTGGGAGAAAGAACTTCATCGGTCTTTCCCTGTAACAGCATGGAATAAGGCTTTCACCCTTTGTCATAAAGTATCCGTTTCAGGTAAGGCACAAGAAATCAACTATAAAATTTTAACCAGGTATAGGGTCCCGGCCCTTCTGCATCGCCTCTTCCCAACAGTTTCAGATCACTGTTGGCATTGTCAGCTGGAGGAGGGGACCATGTCTCATATTTGGTGGAAAAGTTTTGTTCTCCAACCTTTTTGGTGTAAAGTGATATTCCTTATTCATGGCCCTCCCAGACTGGAGGCTATACTATGAAGCAACACCCCTCACTAGGTTGATAAACTGGGCTAGAGAAGATAGCAGTAACTTATGGGTCCCACTAGAAGCACATCAAGTAGACATTCCATTACGTCCTTTGATATGGTGCAAAGATAACTCACAATGTGGGCACTACACACAAAAAGAAGTAATCAAAACTATTTTCAAGACCTCGGATCTGTTTAAAGATAAACTCAGCCCGATTACTTCCCCAATTATGATGGTAGCAGATCTACCTGACTTATACCATACCAAATATGCAGACATTCAGCTAAAAAAGACAGACCTTAGACGTATTCTGGTGTCCTCCTTCTTGGATACAGAGGATCTGCTGACCACTTCCTCCCTACATTCTCTTCACGAAGCACATATCAAACTCCTACTTACCTCTGTTATCCAAGGTTTACCACATTCACCAAAAGTTCAAGCATCCACAAAATAGATCCTACATTGACACATGGAGTAAAGACTTTAACACCACTTGGACAGAACCAGAAATGAAACAGATGTACCGCCTATCACATGGTATTTCCCACTGTACACACCTACAAGAAAACTCATTTAAACTGATTACTAGATGGTATCTCACTCCAATGCGTCTCAAACAAATGAACTGCTTGATTTCAGATTTATGCTGGAAATGCGCCCAATCACAAGGTACCCACCTTCACATGTGGTGGTCATGCCCAGTACTACAGACCTTCTGGACTGAGACCCTGGATACGATCAAATTAATATGCTCCTTAAAAGAGCTTTCTTCACCTATCTCCATCGTGCTAAATATTAGGTTACAAAATACCACAAGAAGAAGAGTCTTTTTTTTATACCTATCTGCTGCTGCAAAAACCCTCATTCCACAACATTGGAACCAACCGACCACACCCACACTTTCACAATGGCTACTAAAAGTGGACCATATATATCACATGAAGGAACTTTCAGCCTGGGAATCCAGATCCCACTCTAAAATCCAATTGTAGGGATATATGAGCCTGGCCTCTTCTCGGGAACAAATTTTCTATGATGCTGAGGGCGGAGTTACACCATGTCAGCTGTGTTATTTATTTATGGCGCTAAATCGGTATGTATCATAAGAGGTTCGCTTTTTTTTTTTTACTTATTCTCCCTTTACTTTATTTTAGGCTCAAAATCAAAGTGAGACTAATTTCACTCCAGAGTTTTTGCTGGATCCGTCATGGATCAGCAAAAATGGCTCCGTCACGACAATACAACTGTCTGCATCCATTATAAACGGATCCAGTTGTATTATTTTTAAAATAGCCATGACGGATCCATCATGAACACCATTGAAAGTCAATGGGCGACGGACCCGTTTTTGATTGTGTCAGAGAAAACTGATCCATCCCCATTGACTTCCGAGTTATTATGAGTCATGACAGATCCGTCTTGCTCCGCACCACATCGCGTACAGAAGGCGATGGGGACATCACCAAAACAGAACGGAATACATTCTGGTGCATTCCGGTACGTTCAGTTAAGTTTTGTACCCAATGACAATGAATGGGGACAGAACAGTAGCGTTTTCCGCTTGCTATTGAGATCCTATGACAGATCTCAATGGCGGAAAGGGAAAGCACAGATGTAAAAGTAGCCTTAACTGTTTTTTTCTGAGCCTTTTTTTTTTTACTGATGTTATCAGTATGTGATCAGTGGGGCTTCGACACTCGGGACCAAGGTTGTCAACCATACAGAAGTTTCTGGACAGTCCATAAAAATGTGACTTTTTTTCGCACTCTCTACATACATGGACGCACTCATACATGCACTCTTCACATACATTGACGCACTCTCCACATACATGGACGCACTCTCCACATATATGCGCTCACCATATACATAGACACACTCATACATGCACTCTCTACATACATGGACGCACTCATACACAGTCACCACATACATGGACGCACTCATACATGCACTCTCCACATACATGGATGCATAAATACACACAGTCACCACATACATGGACACACACATATACAATACATATATATATAGACACCCAGCTTTCCTGATGTGCCTCTCCCCCATATTCTAATGCCTCTGCGCTTGTGCCATGCAGGGAAGCTGGATGACATCTCATGATATAATGTCACCCAGCTTTCCTACTGTACTGCATGTCACATGTGCAGAGACATGAGGACAGTCTGGGAAAGCTGATTATAACCCCAGTTCCCCTGACACTCACGTCTCTGGGAGGTTGTGGAAATCTGTTGTCCAGCATGCTCCGCATGGAAGGATCCAGCTGCAAAAATCCCGGGTAGGAAAGGGGCGGGGCTATGATAGCTCCACCCACATCAGACCATCCTGATGCTGGTGAGAAGCGGGGGAAGTCAGCTGCTCTGACAGGGGCCCGGTTTGACAAAGTACAGAGACTGCTCCCGGGCCCCTTCTGAGCTTGGGCCCCAAAGCAGCTGCTTCCCCAGTAGCTACACCACTGATGCAGGTGGAATACTGGTGGAAGGAAGGTATATTTCACCTAGATTTCTCACCTGGGTGAAGTAAGTGTGATCCAGGAAGTGCTGTGGCATGAACAAACTGAGCATTCCTGGGGCCTGGATTATGCGGAACGGTTGTTAAGGTTGTGGTGGCATCAACCGTTCCCTCCCTTCTAGTCCAGCTTTTTGGTGTTTGCCCTAAAACACCTGAAGGCGGTTAGCCTTCTTAGGTCACTACTTAAAGGGTTCTGTAGCTCACTTAGAGTGGATCTTCAAGGAGAGCACATGGTGCTAGGACTACTGAGGACCAGTGAGCAACCTACATGCTGTGGGAACGTTAGACTAAATGCTGTAGTCTAGGTTAGGCGGATTCTTTATATTGTTAGTCAGTCCCAGATGGGAAGGTTTTTGTTTTGTGATTTGTTGCTGAAATGCTGGAAATCCTTGGTTACGCTAAAGAAAGCATGTTTTGATTTAACCTTGTGAACCTGGACTATAATAAAGTGACGTGAACTTTATGCCACCAGTGCCTCAGTGAGTGTCCCTAACCATACACTGCACCCTGCAGTGTTACAGTTGGTGAAGGATGTGGGCATACGGTTGCTAAGGGCAACGGCACAAAAAAAGTTGTTGTTTTTTCTCAAGAACTTTTTTTTGACTCCTGCTCCAGTGGATGTTGTGGGTAAAACCCGCTATCTGCCTAAAGGAATCAAGCGCTGATATGGAAGCGGCCATAACCCAGTTTGTTAATGCGCAGGCTGAGGCGAACCTGCGCCAACAGGAGACGAACCGCCTTTTGTCAGAACAAATGGCTGCCCTTACAAAAGCCCTTCCCGTGGCTTCTCAGACAGCGCCAACACCTCCCCGGAATCCCAGGAAAATTGTGCAACAGTCACTCCAGAAGTTAGCCCCAGAGGACGACATTGAGACATATCTAACCATGTTTGAGCGCACTGCAGAGCGGGAACACCTTCCGGCGGCCGACTGGGTAGATGTCTTGGCGCCTTTCCTATCAGGGGAACCCCAGAAGGCGTACCATGACCTAGGCCAACAGGAGGTCCGGGACTATGCTAAGCTACGAGCGGAAATCCTAGCATGTCTAGGAGTAACCCCTGCTGTCCGGGCCCGGCGTGTGCACACCTGGCACTTTGATGTAACCAAACCTACCAAGTCCCAAATGTTCGACCTGTTTCACCTCACGAAAAAGTGGCTGGAGCCAGAGATGAGCACGCCTGCCCAAATAACTGAACGGGTTGTAATGGACCAATTTACGACTGCATTACCTAGGACATTACAGTGCTGGTGGGGCAAGGAGGGCCCAAAGACCTGGATGAGCTGGTGAACCTGGTTGACAGGTATCTCACCACGGAGGACTATCTTCGGGATAACCCCTCCCCGTGTTCTCCTTCTAGGAGTGCCCATCCCAAATCTACCGCAGGTAGAAGACTGTCCCTGACTGGGGAAAGAGGGAAAATGGCACAGGAGAGTGCCACGGTTTTCCCCTTCGAAACAAGGACTTCCCCGATGTTGGAGGTGCCGGGAAGTGGGGCATGTGGTTGCTATTTGTCCCCTCACTTCCGAACCAATGGAGTGTGAGGTCAGCCTGCGGATGTCCTTGTTTGCCAAACCGGTCTGTGTGGCTTCCCCGGAGGTAGAAATTGAGCCCCAGTTCTGCAGTGTACTGTTGAATAATCAACCCGCAACTGCATTACTAGACCCTGGAAGTCTCGTGACTTTGGTGCATACCTCTTACGTAACCAGAGACAGTGTCAAGGGAGAAACCCTGAGTGTGCTGTGTATCCACGGGGATATTAAGGCCTATCCCGTGGCCCAGTTGACTTTCAAAACTGCCTCTGGCTGTATTGACTATGATGTAGGTGTGGTGGAAAACCTCATGCGTAATGCTATCATTGGACGTAACTTTCCCTACTTCTGGAAGTTATGGGAGAGGGGCAAACCCATCAGGACTGCAGAGCAATCTACCGTAAAGGGGCTATCGGAGGTTAAGGGAATTGATGGGCCTGAAGTATTGCCAGAAGGGTCTGAGGAGAATAATTTTCCTTTACAAGTACTGACAGGGGAAGAGGAAGCTTCCCCCTCTGGTCCAGTGATGTCTGACTTAAGGGTATCTAGCGAAAATGTTGGCACTGCACAATTAAGGGATCCCACCCTTGTACATGCCCGAGAAGGTGTTAAGGTCATCGACTGGGTACCTCAGAAACCAGGGGCTGATAGACAATTTCCACATTTTTCCGTGAATAATAATCTCTTTTACCGAGTTACCCAGAGTAACGGAGAGTTTGTTGAGCAGCTCTTGGTGCCTCAACATTACCAACGCATAGTCTTAGACCTAGCCCACAATCATACTCTGGCAGGGCATCTGGGTATGGAAAAAAACCCAGGAGAGAATTCTCTTGGCCTGGGCTCTATCGACAAGTAAAGATTACTGTGATCCTGCCCCGTGTGCCAATTGAGTGCACCCGCGTCTCATTTCTGGAGTCCCCTGGTACCACTACCGATCATTGAGATTCCGTTCGAGAGAGTGGCTATGGATCTTGTGGGGCAGTAGTAAAATCCGCTAGGGGGCATCAGTATATTTTAGTCGTTGACTATGCCACTCGTTATCCTGAAGCTGTCCCCCACTGCCTCTAAAACCATTGCCAGAGAGTTATTTTTTACGCACTTCAGTGTATCACCCACAGACTGATGGCTTAGTCGAAAGATTTATAAAGACGCTTAAACAGATGTTGAAGAAAGTGGTAGAGAGGGACGGCCAAGATTGGGATTGCCTATTACCCTACCTCATGTTTGCGATCCGGGAAGTACCCCAAGCCTCCACAGGGTTTTCCCCATTTGAATTAGTTTATGGCCAACACCCCCGGGGACTTCTTGACATAGCCAAAGAAACATGGGAAACAGAGACTACCCCTTTCAAAAGCGTTATCGAACATATAACCAACATGCAAGAACGCATTGAGACAATAATGCCCTTAGTGAAAGAGCATATACAGAAGGCCCAAGACTCCCAAAGTAGGGTATATAATCGCTCTGCACAGATCAGGAGTTTCAACCCTGGGGATAGGGTCCTAGTATTAGTCCCCACCGTAGAGAGTAGGTTTCTCACCAAATGGCAAAGTCCATATGAAGTAGTGGAAAAAAAGTGATATTAACTATAAGGTACATCAGCCAGGGAAAAGAAAGCCTTTCCAGGTGTATCATATTAACCTTCTCAAACCCTGGAAAGATAGGGAGTCCTTAGTGGCAGAAGTCCAAAAAAGAGGTAAGGAACCCCACCTCATTCCCGCTGTGAAAATAGGTGAGACACTGTCCGGGAAACAACAACAAGAGGCAAAAGAGTTTTTGCAACAAAATTGGGAGAAATTTTCTGATCTTCCAGGACGAACCCATCTGATTAGCCATCAGATTATTACTGAACCCAGAAAGATCGTAAACGTAAAACCCTATCGTATCCCGGAAGCCCATAGGAAGGCTATGTCAGAGGAAATAAAGAGAATGTTGGAGTTGGGAATGATAGAGGAGTCTAGAAGTGAATGGGCCAGTCCTATTGTCTTAATCCCAAAACCTAATGAGACCTGGAGGTTTTGTAATGATTTTAGGAAACTTAACGAGATTTCAAAACTCGATGCATATCCCATGTCCAGGGTTGACGAACTAATTGAAAGTTAAGGGAATGCTAGGTTCATTACAACATTAGACAGTTGGATCCTTTTGACCCCAGAAGCAAAAGGTGGCTCCAGCTACCTTCCAGAGATTGATGTATAGAATCCTGCGACCACATCGAGGATACGCGGCTGCGTATCTTGACAATGTGGTCATTTGTAGCGCAGATTGGCAGAGTCACTTAAAAAAGGTACAAAGAGTCTTGGACTTTATAAGCAACGCAGGGCTAACCATCAACCCTGAAAAACGTGCCTTGGGATTAGAGGAAGCCAGGTACCTGGGATACATTATCGGCCAAGGGCTGATTAAGCCCCAATTGAATAAGGTGGAAGCCATTCAGAACTGGCCCCAGCCTCTGACAAAAAAACAGGTCAGGGCATTCTTAGGCATCGCCGGGTACTACTGGAGGTTTGTGAAAAATTTTGCGTCCATTGCAGCACCCCTATCAGGGTGGGAAGTCCATAATGGTAAAGTGGTCTCCCCAAGCCGAAGAGTCGTTCCAGGCATTAAAGGGTAGCCTCTGTCAACAGCCAGTACTAGTGACTCCGGATTTTACAAAAGAATTCCTGGTTCAGACGGATGCTTCTGACTCAGGACTAGGGGCAGTGCTGTCCCAAGAAGTAAATGGGGAAGAACATCCCATTATGTATTTAAATAGGAAACTGACCCCAGCAGAGAAAAACTATGCAATAGTTAAAAGGGAATGTTTAGCTGTAAAGTGGGCACTGGAATCCCTTAAATATTATTTGTTAGGGAGGAAGTTTAAGTTGCTCTCAGACCATGCCCCCCTAACATGCATAAAAAAAAACCGAGAGTCGCCAGGTGGTTCCTGTGTCTCCAAAATTTTAACTTTGTGTTGGAACATAGGCCAGGAAAACTACAGACAAAGGCAGATGCGTCGTCAAGGGTACACTGCATGTGGGGCACAGGTACCCAGCCCTCCGGTCTGGAGAAGAGGGGGGAGATATGTGGTCATGCAGGTGGAATACTGGTGGAAGGAAGGTATATTTCACCCAGATTTCTCACCTGGGTGAAGTAAGTGTAATCCAGGAAGTGCTGTGGCCTGAACAAACTTAGTTGTTTGGGCAGGGTTTTTACTGAGAATTCCTGGGGCCTGGATTATGCGGAACGGTTGTTAAGGTTGTGGTGGGATCAACCGTTCCCTCTCTTACAGTCCAGCTTTTTGGTGTTTGCCCTAAAACACCTGAAGGCGGTTAGCCTTCTTAGGTCACTATTTAAAGGGTTCTGTACTTCACTTAGAGTGGATCTTCAAGGAGAGCACATGGTGCTAGGACTACTGAGGACCAGTGAGCAACCTACATGCCGTGGGAACATCAGACTAACTGCTGTAGCCTAGGTGAGGCAGATTCTTTATATTGTTAGTCAGTCCCAGACAGGAAGGTTTTTGTTTTGTGATTTGTTGCTGAAATGCTGGAAATCCTTGGTTACGCTAAAGAAAGCATGTTTTGATTTAACCTTGTGAACCTGGACTATAATAAAGTGACCAACTTTATGCCACCAGTGCCTCAGTGAGTGTCCCTAACCGTACACTACACACCGCAGTGTTACAACATGTATTACTTATAATCTTTATCATTATTCATGATTTTGAGATTTTGAGTTGCGCAGAAAAAAATAAAAAATGTAGACGTTGGTCTTAATACCCCTTTATGCTGGCAGTGGCTGCGTATAAGTTAGGTAGAGGTGCTGGCCTCTGTATAACTTTGTTTTATCCACCCCCAGCTCCCTTTCTGGCGTAGATGTAGATCATTTTCTACAGCTAAAACAGTCATAGAAAATGATGAATGATACGGGCTTGCTGGCCCGCCCCCTTCCTTGCCCACGCCTTGCCCCCTTTTTTAGACCTGGTGTGAGCGGGAAAAGTTGCAGATTGTGGAGCAATTAAAGGGGTTCTCCAGGAATTAAGAAAATAAAAATATGTAAATATTACTTCATTATAAATATTTTCCCAAATATCTTCCATTAGTTATGATGTCTCGTTTAGTCCGGGGAGCAATCATCAGGGGAAATAAAATGGCCGCCATCCTACTAGTCTACACAAAACCTGTCCTAATCACACAGGAGGACAAGTTAAAGAGCTGCGCCATCTTCCTCTCTAAGTTGTCAGGGATTATGATCCTGAATACAGTTTAATATGATCTTCACCTGAATCACTGTAGGAACACAGTTCATGAGGAGACGTGAAGTACAGAGAGTAGGTGGGGGTAATGAGCAGCAGCTCTTGTATGCAGTCTACATTACCACAGTCTGTCCTGTCCGTCCTCTCTGTACTTCATGTCTCCTCATGGACTCCATTCCTACCGACAATCCCTGACAAGTAGAGCAGAGAGGAGGATGAGGCAGCTCTTTACCTCAGTGTGAAGTAACTTGTCCTCCTGTGTGATTAGGACAGGTTTTGTGTGGACTAATAGGACGGCGGACATTTTATTTCTCCTAATGATTAAACACCGGACAAAACGAGCCATTATAGCTAATGAAAGGTATTTGGGAATATACTTATACTAAATTAATATTTAAGTATTTTTTCTTAATTTCCAGAGAACCCCTTTAACTTTTGCACTGCAATGTGTGCCAGATATATGTCAAAAATTGGTGTATATCTGATAATAAATCACCCCCATAGACAGGGCTTCATAGGAACTTTACTATGGTAGGCCTGGAAGCCTTCAGAAGGCCCCAGGCTGCTATAGAAACTGAATGGCTCCCACCATCTTGTCACATGAGGTATGGTTGACCTCTGGAAGGCACCTCCCCCCTCCAGATAACCTCTAAAGCTTATATTACACTGGCAGATCACACAGGTGATTGTCAGGAGGGAAGCGTTCCTTCTCGGCAATCGCCTGTTTGTCAATGGAGGAGACCGCTGCTGCTACATGTCGGGGGAGGAGCAATTGCTAATGTCATCGCTCGCCCCCATACTGAATCACTGTTTGCTGGCAGCAGATCGTGATTACACAGCATGATGATCTGTAGCCGGCAAACAAGGATTTTTAAACCTGTTGAAAGGTTCCAATTACCCGATGAACTAGCACTTACTCGTTCATCTGGTAATCATATTACACTGCCAGATCATTGCTAATGCTGCAAACGCTTGCAAAAAAAGCCTTATTTGCAAGGGCTAAAAGCCTTTATATACAACTGCATCATTAAAATGATTGTCCCTCATAGCGCTTGCATATTGTTTTCAGTATCTGCTTTGCATTTTTCTTTTAAATTTAAAGGGCATTAAAAACTAATTAAGGGTGCTTATGGTATTGCATGCTAATTTACTGCTATTTTATATTATTTTAAAGGTGTTGAACACCTTTTATTAAAGGGAACCTGTCATCTCCGAAACACCCCCTGAACTAGAGTAAGCGTTGTATAGTGTAAGTGATGCTGAATCCGAATATGTACGTTTTATCTTCATACTTACTTCCATTCCGACGCTGTGCTCCCACAAACCTGCAGTAAAATGCACTCAGTGGACTCCGGTGCTCAATCACATAATGGAGAGGACTCAAAGAAGAGTCCACTAAGTGCATTTTACTGCAAGTTTGTGGGAGCACAGCGTCAGAATGGAAGTGAGTATGAAGATAAAGCTTACATATTCGGATTCAGCATCACTTACACTATACAATGCTTACTCTAGTTCAGGGGGGGTTCCGAGATGACAGGTTCCCTTTAAGTGATGACCTATATTCAGGACAGGCCATTACTAGCTGTGGGGGTTCCAACAACTTGCACTCATGCCGATCAGCAATTTGCCAATAGCTCCGGCTCTGGAAACAGATGGCTACTTCTACTTTACTAGAATGAGCTTTTCACAAAATAACTGGGCAGAATTGCGTTTTTTTTCTCCAATTTCACCCCATTTGGAATTTTTTTCCCCACTTCCCACTACATTGTATGCAATCATAAATGGGCCATTAGAAAGTACAACTTGTCCTGCAAACAATAAGCCTTCATAAGGCTATGTGAATGGAAAAAAAAAAAAGGGTATGACTCTTGGAAGGCAGGGAGTGAAAAACAAAAGCGCAAAAATGGAAAATTGCCTGGTCCTCTAGGGTTTAAAGCAAGTTTGACGCATTGGTTAGTAGAATTTTACAAGAAATTGTATCTTTTAAGTAATTATTTTTCAGAAATAGGAAGAGAATCCTGGTATAAGGAATTGTAGAAGGCATGACATTCTGACAGTTACACCAATGTGTTCAGCCATCTATCCAGAATGCAGATTTTAGGAAGTGCCAAGAAGTGATCCAAAAGCCAGAAGGGATACATACTTTTGCTGTTCGTTATAGATGGATTGGAACATATGTCCATCTGCTTTTGTTTCTCTTTGTAACATGTCTATTTTTTCCTTACTCAACTTACTAACAAACAGCTGAATACCAAAATGTAGAGAAACATAAGCTTTATAGAATAATGGTTACTAGCAGAGCTTATAAATACTTTATATTCTAACACTGTGAATACAGGTTGTAATTATTAACAGTTTGTAGAATAAAAAACTGAAGACAGAAACAGTTAAGATACTGCTCAAGCAGAATAGGGAACTTTGTGAAGCAAATATTACAATACATTGCAGCTTTATCCTCAGGGCAGTGAACATTATGACATTTTCCACCTCATTAGTTTGAAGCCTGTGCTACCTTTTGACCTTTTGCCAGCAGCTAAATAATTGTTAAGAGAGGAGACTCTGACTTGCCACTTTCCATCAGTCTGGCTCACAGATTTATTGTAAAATAAGGTGCTCTTTTATAAAATGCTTGCTTGATATGGTATTCAGTAAAAAATAATACACCATAGAATTACACTATGTCCACTTTGTATCTACAGTCAGCAGCAAACATTTAAAGCATGACCTTTGTTGCCACCTGTTGCATGGGTAAGGTGAGATTGGTTAGTGTGTGTCTCAAACGAGTCTTTTAATTACTCCTTGTTAATGTTCTCTATGGTGTGTGTGGAGGATAGACAGGAGGGAGAGGTGTCAGTACACAGTGGTATACATGGAAAGGTACCCCATAGAAATGGGACCCCATTATGATGTTAATTTTTAACATTCAGTTAATTTTGCCTAGCGTTTTTCACCTCCCTGCCCATTCCCTAATCTTTAGGCTGATTCCACACCAGTGGCATAACTATAGGGTAAGATAGTACTTGAGTCACATGGCCAGGTTCCTACATGTCATCTCACCTGGCCTTGTCGAAGAAGAAGAAGAGAGAGGGGCTGGCAGATGAAGCCAGATTAGCAAGGGTGCACTAAGCAAGATGCACTCAATCGCTCATTTGCATATGGCTTAAAATAACTTTTTTTCCAGAATGAAACAACATATCTAAGTAAAGGTTTTCTTACATTTAGATGAACTAGCCCCACAAGGCAGTGTGCCTGTTTAACAGTGAATTTCCTGGTGATAGACTCCCTTTAAACCACTTCAGTGAAGCTTTAGAATAGGTTCACAGAGTTTTTGGAGGATGTTTTGAGGCAGATTTTCTCGTAGGTTTTTCAGCCAAATTATCGTTGTTATCATTGGTGTCTTTGTTGCATCTCTGATTTAATGCCCTCCTTACTTGGTCTGTGTTTTGGTGGGTGGCCTGTTCTTGCCAGGTATTTTTTTTATAACTCATCCCTGATGCATCTCCTTATGTTATAAAAATGAGTTTCTGTCTGTCTATTCTTTATGCGCGACCAAACTACTGGACCGATTTTCACCAAATTCGGCACACAGATACATCAGGTGTCCTGGAAGGTTTTAGACTGGGTCTTAACTCTCTAGGACATACCGTTCCTGAGATATTCCCAAAATAATACCTGCATTAGCCAATATTAGCCTGGGAGCCTTTCTCCTTCAAATCCCAACTGCCATACTCTCCACAGGTTTAGTGCAGGTTTCCATAACAACTCAGCCATTTCTCTTCACTGCTTTAAAGGGGCAGAGCACTGTGGATGACACTGTTAAAGGGGTATTCCGGTTACCATAAATATAACTTATGTTTTAGACTAATTTTAGACTAAGACTGTTCAGCAGTAATAAAAGATGTTTTTCTTCCACTGCTACCCACTGTGTTTCCTCATAAATTACCATGGCATTGACCTGTAATTCAGGTCACCCTCAAAAGAAGGACTTAAAAGCAACCCCCTCCCCAAGGTCAGGTCACGCCCCCCTCCCACTCCACAGCCAATGGGGATTGAAAAAATGAAGGTAAAATCAACTTCTGTGAGCTGCATTGACTTTCTCTCTGCAATGACACACAGAAACATTAAATGAAACAGATGAAATATACCCAGGCAAAGCCGGGTCCTTCTACTAGTCTCTTATATATATATATATATATATATAAAATGAGTTTCTGTCTGTCTATTCTTTATGCACGACCAAACTACTGGACGGATCTTCACCAAATTCGCCACACAGGTACATCAGGTGTCCGGGAAGGTACATCGGGTCACAGCTCTCTAGGACGTACCGTTCCCGAGATATTCCCCAAAAAGCTTGCAGGTCCTTAGTCTGCAAATACACACAGCTTTGCTGCAGGTTTCCATAACAACCCAGCCAGGTAATTAGCAGCCAGCTGAGGAGCTCAGGTAAATAGCTCCAAACACAATTCAGTGCTTACCTCCCACAGGCCTTGGCGCAGCCTGCTTCTTACACACAGGTATGGGATTCAAATTTTTAACAACAGGTTCCCTACTCAAGGGCGTCATGACTCATGTTTACATATACATCGCATATATGCAATACACATACACATAAATACACCATATACATGATACACATACATAAATACACCACATATACACTACACCATATACATATACACATACCACTCAACTTTTAAAAAGCCTAAGGAGCTAAATTATAGAATGGAAGGGCTCATCTTCAGCTGTCATCTGGATCTGTAATTTTAACAACCGGTTCTGGAGAACCTTAGGGAATTGGTTGAATCCCATGCCTGCTTACACACACACACTACCGTTCAAAAGTTTGGGGTCACCCAGACAATTTTGTGTTTTCCTTGAAAACTCACACTTTTATTTATCAAATGAGTCGCAAAATGAATTGAAAATATAGTCAAGACATTGACAAGTTTAGAAATAATGATTTTTATTTGAAATAATAATTTTCTCCTTCAAACTTTGCTTTCGTCAAAGAATGCTCCATTTGCAGCAATTACAGCATTGCAGACCTTTGGCATTCTAGCTGTTAATTTGCTGAGGTAATCTGGAGAAATTTCACCCCATGCTTCCAGAAGTCGCTCCCACAAGTTGGATTGGCTTGATGGGCACTTTTTGCGTACCGTACGGTCAAGCTGCTCCCACAACAGCTCAATGGGGTTGAGATCTAGTGACTGCGCTGGCCACTCCATTACAGATAGAATACCAGCTGCCTGCAAAATAGTTCTTGTATAATTTGGAGGTGTGCTTTGGGTCATTGTCCTGTTGTAGGAGGAAATTGGCTCCAATCAAGCGCTGTCCACAGGGTATGGCATGGCGTTGCAAAATGGAGTGATAGCCTTCCTTATTCAAAATCCCTTTTACCTTGTACAAATCTCCCACTTTACCTGCACCAAAGCAACCCCAGACCATCAAATTACCTCCACCATGCTTGACAGATGGCGTCAGGCACTCTTCCAGCATCTTTTCAGTTGGTTTGGGATCCAAACACCTCAAACTTCGATTTGTCTGTCCATAACCCTTTTTTTCAATCTTCCTCTGTCCAATGTCTGTGTTCTTTTGCCCATATTAATCTTTTCCTTTTATTAGCCAGTCTCAGATGTGGCTTTTTCTTTGCCACTCTGCCCTGAAGGCCAGCATCCCGGAGTCGCCTCTTCACTGTAGACATTGATACTGGCGTTTTGCGGGTACTATTTAATGAAGCTGCCAGTTGAGGACCTGTGAGGCGTCTATTTCTCAAATTAGAGACTCTAATGTACTTGTCTTGTTGCTCAGTTGTGCAGCGGGGCCTCCCACTTCTCTTTCTACTCTGGTTAGAGCCTGTTTGTGCTGTACTCTGAGGGGAGTAGTACACACCGTTGTAGGAAATCTTCAGTTTCTTGGCAATTTCTTGCATGAAATAACCTTCATTTCTAAGAACAAGAATAGACTGTCTAGTTTCACATAAAACTTCTTCTGGCCATTTTGAGAGTTTAATCGAACCCACAAATGTAATGCTCCAGATTCTCAACTAGCTCAAAGGAAGGTCAGTTTTATAGCTTCTCTAACCAGCAAAACTGTTTTCAGCTGTGCTAACATAGTTGCACAAGGGTTTTCAAGGGTTTTCTAAACATCCATTAGCCTTCTTACACAGTTAGCAAACACAATGTACCATTAGAACACTGTAGTGATGGTTGCTGGAAATGGGCCTCTATATACCTATGTAGATATTGCATTAAAAACCAGACGTTTGCAGCTATAATAATCATTTACCACATTAACAATGTATAGAGTGTATTTCTGATTAATTTAATGTTATCTTCATTGAAAAAAAACTGTGCTTTTCTTTCAAAAATAAGGAAATTTCTAAGTGACCCTAAACTTTTGAACGGTAGTGTACATAAAGTTTTATTCCAGGTTTCCATAACAACCAATTTTCCTTTAGCTTTAGGCTTGGGTTACACAACGACAATAAGTCGCACAACACATAGGGCTACACAGCTATATGTGTCACGCGACATCAATTGATGTCGCGCAACAATTTTTAGAATGATAGTCTATAGTGTTGCACTGCGACATGCTGCGATGCGACAGTTGCACAAAAATCCATCTTGAATGGATTTTTTTGCGACTGTCGTGTTGCAGTCGCAGCATGTTGCAATAAGTCGCAGTGCTACACTGTAGCCTATCAGTATAAAAATAGTTGTGAGACATTGGTGCGGCAAAATGTTGCACGACATCGTGTAGCCCTAACCTTAAAGGGGCAGGGCGCTGTGGAGGTCACTGTTAAAGGGGCATTCACTGTGGATGTTACTGTTAAGGGGGCAGGCCGCTGTGAAGGTCACTGTTAAAGGGGTAGGCACTGTGGAGGTCACTGTTAAGGGGGCAGGGGCCACAATTAAAGGGGCAGCTGCTGTGGACATCACTGTTAATGTAGCAGGGTACTGTTAAAGGGGCAGGTTGCTGTGAATGTCAAAGTTAAGGGGATGGGCTGCTCTGGAGGTCCCATTTTAAGGAGGCAGGGCACTGTGGGGGGTCACTGTTAAGGGGTAGGAAGCTGTGGAGTTCACTGTTAAGGGGGAAGGGTACAGTAGAGGTAACTGTTAATTGGGATACTGTCGATATCTTTTAACGACACACACAAACATTAAATGAAATAGATGAAATATAACCGTGCGAAGCCAGGTCCTTCTGCTAGTACTATATAAAAGTGTGATACATCATAAAGTCATAAGAATAGATGTTTCAGAATCGTTATTTCATGAGGAATGCAAGCAGTTGCTAAAAACAGACATGTCAGGTGAGGTGACAGGTTCTCTTTAAAGGGGTTACTGTTCAGCAAATAAAGATTATGCATTGTATAGCAAAACACTATAGAGCTTTCTAATATACTTTAAAGTTCTGACCTAGTCACGAGGTGATCATATAGGAATAGGTATTGCTATAGATTAGAAATACCTATTGCCAGGGCCATATTTACAGCTCATGCTGCCCTAGGCACTAAACGCCACTCCCTTCCTATGCCCAGTCAAGGCATTTCTACACAATGGTAATAATAACTGGTTAGTGAATTGCAGGCTGTGTACATTACAATACTTTATTGCATTACATTATTGCGTTTCTTTTTTTTTTTTAAGCATCATGTATTTTAGTTATCCATTAAAGGGTATCAAATTACAATATTTTATATTGTTTCTCTTTTGGAGAGCATCAAGATTTCTTTTTTATGACACTGCATTTGCATTTTTTTGCTGTGGTTTTCTGCAATTGCTTTATGACAATTTCAGAAAACTGCCAAAATTGCACCATGGCATCGATGCTGATGTAATACTTTTGGGAGGTAGAGCTAATTTATGCATGCAAATTGCAGCACCACATAGTGTATTTCCCAGTAGAGACTTGGGAAGCACAGTTCAGCCTCAGGCTAGCCCCGCCACTCCCTTGCCACTTGCGGCGAGGATGGCGTAAAAACGTGTTAAAATAGTTTGCAAAATTTTTTTTCCGTGACTTTTTTTTTTACAACTTTTTATTTACCTCCAAAGTGCACATAAAATTTACCAAATCTCATTCACTTTGCTGGTACTGTATTAGGCCTCTTGCCGTTTCATGCATTAGGGACCGCAATTTGCGAGTTCAATTTTTTTTTTTTTGCGTTGCGGAGGCACGGACAGAAACCCCACGGAAGCACTCTGTGTTTTCCATCCACATCGCACCTTCCGGATGCGGTGAGCACACGGCCGGTGCCCGCATATTGAGGACCCGCTGTTTGAGGGCCGCAATACGGACTGTGGCCGACAACGGCCGTGTGCATGAGGCCTTAAGCTGTGGTTTTTCCAAAGAGAATCCACATGGAACAACCACATGTGCAGTTACCCTGTGGCCTGTTTCACATCAGTAATATGGATTGTGTCAGTATCTGCTCAGGGAAAATCTGATGGTTTTGTACACAAGTTCATGAGATTGCATTTAATGTTTCAGTCTTTTCCATCCAGATTGTATCCAGATTGCATGCGTTTTTTCACGAAACTGAAGAATGATGATCCAGATCAGGGGCGTAACGATCGCGGTTGCAGAGAGTGCGACCGCGACCAGGCCTGGCAGGGGAGGGGGCCCGCTGCATGGCAGCGCTCTGACAGGGCCCGGCATAAAGTTCAGTGCGCCGGGCCCTGTCCGAGTGCTCGTCAACTACGTGTAATATGCGCCACAGGCGCAGAGGCAGGGGGAGCGCAGGGGCAAGGGGGAGGCAGCACTTACACTCGCCCGGCAGTTCTTGTCACTGCTGGGCTGATGGTATCCATAGTGAAGCAGGGAGCTCCCTGTTTCACTGTATTTCAGAGCTCCAGCGCTCCCCCTACAGGCCACACATCGGGCTGCTGGCTGTGGGAGGAGCGCTGAAAGCCCGGCAAGAGGCCTCCAGCACAGCCAGCAGTGCGATGTGAGAGCGCGTTCTCAGGGAAGAAGGTAAGTATGTGTTGTTTTTTTTTTTAACTAAAGCTGCAGACTGGAGGCAAAAGGGGGGTAACAAATAGAGTAAGTGGTCACCTTATTGAGGGGGAACCTAATCTGGCATACCTACTATGGCATAACTACTGGGAGGGGGCACCTATGTGGGCATAACTACTGGGAGGGGGCACATATGTGGGCATAACTACTGTGAGGGGCACAATGTGGGTATTAGCACTGTGTGGTAGCACTTAGGGGAAATGTCCTAGATTACCCTGCTATATATTGTCATGGCTCAGTCTTACAGGCCAGCACAGTGCCCCCTGCTGGTGATTTCACAGGGGCAGTCACCATCCCTTCCTTATGTGATTATTCTTTTTTTTTCTCTATCGTCACAAAGAACCTGTTCTGGATCCAGCGGACATTACGCCAATGCCAGCGACACCCTGGATGGGGTAGGACCAGATTTTATTAGTTAAGACTGGGTGAGTGTAGCCATGCATTGGGCTTAGTGTACTTAGCAATGCATTGGGATTAGGGGGGGCTGATCCAAAGTTTGCACTGGGGCCCATCATACTCTAGTTACGCCACTGATCCAGATGTCTCCCGTTTTTCACTCAATTAATTTAAATGGAGCCAGGTCTGTGTAAAAAAAAAACAGATATATGAACAAATATAGAGCATACTGCGATCTACATGCATCACATCCAGATGGAAAAATCACTTGTGTGAAATATGTCTATGACAGTAACACCAGTCATTTTTCGAAGTTTCCAACGCAATTGCCCACCAGTGAAAATAAAGTAAATGTTATACAAACCCAAAAAGCTTGAAGGGTGGAGGGTGCACTCAAATGAATGTATTTTCGGTCCACGTCCAATTCACATTTATTTTCACACTTAGCATCGCAGTCAGGATGACCACTTTCATATCCCCCAAACTGAGGATATTGTACCCAGGACAGGGGGTGATAATACAATACACAGAATGGTAACCATAATCTATATAACAATGTTCAGAGTACATTACAGGGAAGAGGTATAAGAGGAGAGGACTACAACTTCCAGCATGCTCAAACTGATATTATGTGATATCAGGGGAAGGGAGGGAGAGTACAAGAGGCTAGAACTACAACTCCCAGAAAATCCAGGCTGATATTATATGATATCAGAGGACAGGTCATTATTATGGGATATCTGAGGATATTTCACGGAGGGGTTATAAGAGAAGAAGACTACAAATCCCAACATGTCCAGGCTGTTATTATGGGATAACATAGGATATTTCAGGGAGGGGGTTTAAGAGGAGACGACTACAACTTCCAAAATGTGCAGACTTATTATGGGATATCCGAGGATATTTCAGGGAGGGGTTATTAGGAGAGGACTACAACTCCTAGCATAACCAAGCCATTATTATGGGATAACAGAGGATATTTCAGGGAGGAGGTTAAAGAGGAGAGGACTACAACTCCCAGCATGTCCAGGCCATTATTATGGGATAACAGAGGATATTTCAGGGAGGGGGTTTAAGAGGAGAGGACTACAACTCCCAGCATGCCCAGTCATTTTTATTGGGTAACAAAGGATATTTCAGGGAAGGGGTATAAAGCTCAGGCTCACCACTTCTCTGTTGTTGAGCCCTGACCCCTCCTGCACCGATCACATGATGATGATGATGATGATGATGATGATGATGATGATTATGTCATCACAGGTCCTCTATCACTTCTCTCTGCTGATAAGCTTCGGCCCCTCCGACACTGATCACATGACTGTGACATAATCACAGATCCTTCAGACCTTGCATACAGAGCTGATCCAGGTTGGTAGGTACTTCTGTTGGATGTTTGCAGAGCACCACAGTACCCTGATCCCCTCCTCCCCCATCCTTTTTGACCAGATTACTCTGTTTGTTTGGGAGCAAGTGACAAAAATAAATAAATAAATACTCTGTCTGGCAACTCTTCCCCCCACAAGTTTCTGGGATACAGGTGAGTCCCCCAGTGGGCCCCTGAGAAAGGTGGGCCCATAGTTCCCCACCTCCTGCACAAGTGGCACATAAAATAGTAGACTTACTGCACTACATACATATATTCAATGTACAGCACCACAACCAGCCTATGTTCATATAAAAAACTTGTTAGATTATTTATTATATTTGAATGTATCTGTACGGTGGGCCCCCAAAATAAATTTTACAGGTGGGTCCTAGGCACCTCAGTCCGACACTGTCCCTGCCTATTGCATGACTACAAGAAAGGAACTGGAAACAATAAGGAATTCATACAGAAGGTATACTGGAAAGTTGTAAAACTTTTCATTATACAAATAATATTTTTCCCCCTAATCTAGCATTCTATGCACTGCTTTAATTTTATATTTTGAAGTATATTTTGTATTTCAGTGAATCTTGGTGGAAAAAATCTCTTTGATGTACTGTAGCAGAGACTGATGTATGTGCATGTTATGTAAATGCTTGTAAAATGTTTGTTTAACTTTTTCTTCCTGCGTTTTGTCAGCCTGTGATCTGTAAAGCCGTGAGACTTGCTGCAAGGCTAAACACAGGCAAGTTAAGTTCCCACGATCAGTATAGCTGCTGGCTATGTTAATTTGCTAATTATTCCAGCTGAAGCTGTACTCATTTATTGAAAACTGAATAAACAATATTGTCATTTCATGCTCTCCGGCATAATAAACGTATTGTACCATAATTAAAACTATATGAATGTACAACATTTCCACTACGGAATACTTGTTACAGACTGTGAAAAGCATTAGGAGAATTAAAGTAAAGCAATTAGTTATCTGCATATAAAGAACACATACAGCGTAGAGTACAATGTACATAAAATAAACATCCAGAGATTTATTCTGAATTGCCATATTATATATTGCCATATTTGAAGTAGAAGGAATTTTGTCCCCCTAATATGAGGCAGTTGGCAACTGTCTCATATGGACTTATTTCTTCCTTTGGATCACTATTGATTGATTACAGGTTGAACATATGTTAATCTACTTAAAGGAAATGTATAATCAGCAAACGACCTATTGGTTTAACGTCTTAAAGAGTCGTGCCATCTCATACATTGGGGGCATATCACTAGGATATGGCCCCAATGTATGATAGGTGTAGGTCCCACTTCTGGGATCTACTGTATCTCTAAAATGGATTCCGCAAAGAGCCCTCTATTTATTTCTATGGGACTGCTGAAAATAGCCGAGGACTGAAGCCCAACAAGCCTGTCAACTATGGAAGCCTGTTAGCTCCTATCAAGGCAGGGTCTAATGGACATACTGTCATTGTATTATTGATATGTAGAAGTATTGCAGTGTATAAAACCAGTGATTAGTCAATTAGTAGTTCAAGTCCCCTAGTGGGACAAAAAAATGAGAAAGAAAAATTAATACATTGTGCTCAACATGTACAGTGCAGTGACTGGATAGGCATAGGAGCTGTGCTCGCTTGGTAAGGTTAGGGGCCATGCCCCTGCTGTAACTGTCAGAATCAGAATCAGAGTCAAATCTGATGCAGGCTGTTTATTCCCTTAGATGCAGTGGTGAAGGGTGACTAACGAATCTAGGGTGTTTACAGAGGGAGGGGGCTCCCTATCTCACCCCACTGGCTCCTGTGATGTGATCATGGGTTACTTTTGTAGCCCAAGGTCTTACAAAGGACTCTGGGTCTGCTAGCTATAGAAGCCACAGGAAAGGTCTAATACTGTAAAACTGACAGTTACAATGCATTACAGTATGCATTTATTTTAATCTGAAGTCAAAATATTTGAGGATGAATAAGCTTACAAAGGCTAAGTGAATAAATATATTTACTAAGTGTGATTAAATATAAGGTAAAACAGACAAATCACATGCAGAGAAGTAAAAAGAAAATAATCATCAGTGGCCTACACATACAATATGAGGTGGGACTCCAGTTGCCATGTCATAGCACTTGCACAACACCCCATGGTGTTCAAGAGATAGGGATAGATCAATTCATCCTACCTAGAATGAAATTCCAAGTGGAGTGCCCACTAATTGTCAAACAAGAGTTATACCTCTCAGCCTCTCCTCTAGTGTTCAGCACCCATGTCTGAATGTAGGATGGGTATGATTCAACTATCCCTAACCCACTGCATTACAAGTAATGTCATTACACAGAATATTAAAGGGGATAAAATTAAAGTTTTGAGAATGATACAAATATTAATTTTTACAAAGTCTACTGCTTCAGTTTTTATAATGGCAATTTGCATATACTCCAGAATGTTACAAAGAGTGATCAGCTTAACAGCAATTACTTGCAAAGTCAATATTTGCCTAGAAAATGAACTTTATCCCCCAAAACACATTTCAACATCATTGCAGCCCTGCCTTAAAAGGACCAGCTAACATTGTTTCAGTGATTGCTCCATTAACACAGGTGTGGGTGTTGATGAGGACAGGGCTGGAGATCAATCTGTCATGATTAAGTAAGAATGACACCACTGGACACTTTAAAAGGAGGCTGGTGCTTGGCATCATTGTTTCTCTTCTGTTAACCATGGTTATCTCTAAAGAAACACGTGCAGTCATCATCATCAAAAATGGCCTAACAGGGAAGAGTATCGCAGCTAGAAAGATTGCACCTCAGTCAACAATTTATTGCATCATCAAGAACTTCAAGGAGAGAGGTTCCATTGTTGCCAAAAAGGCTCCAGGGCGCCAAGAAAGACCAGCAAGCGCCAGGACCGTCTCTTAAAAGTGTTTCAGCTGCGGGATTGGGCTACCAGCAGTGCACAGCTTGCTCAGGAATGGCAGCAGGCAGGTGTGAGTGCATCTGCACGCACTGTGAGGCGGAGACTCTTGGAGCAAGGCCTGGTCTCAAGGAGGGCAGCAAAGAAGCCACTTCTCTCCAGAAAAAACATCAGGGACAGACTGATATTCTGCAAAAGGTACAGGGAGTGGACTGCTGAGGACTGGGGTAAAGTCATTTTTTCTGATGAATCCCCTTTTCGATTGTTTGGGACATCTGGAAAACAGCTTATTCGGAGAAGACGAGGTGAGCGCTACCACCAGTCTTGTCTCATGCCAACTGTAAAGCATCCTGAAACCATTCATGTGTGGGGTTGCTTCTCAGCCAAGGGAATCGGCTCTCTCACAGTCTTGAAAAACCACAATAGCCTCAATTAATAAACTAAGAGCAAGGAAAATCAATGAAAAACCTACTACTCATACTACCCCCAAAGGGGAAAGCATGAAAAATGCTCAACACAAATAATATAAAATAATATAAATTTTTATTACAAAAATAGTTAATAAAGAGTATACATGAATAATCTCCAAATATAATAAATAGAGGGTCATACAGTGTAGGTGGGAGGCATGGGCCGTAGAAGTCACCCTCCCAAACTAGATGTTAAACATGTCATTGGGTAAAGCAGATACATAGGTACATGAGCCTATAAAGCTCAAACATCTCCAGGGTAATGTACAACCAGCACACAATGGGCTGTGGGCTTCGTGGTGGCCCCCCTGCCTAATCATGTCTTTGGGTAAGATTTATTCCTATTTGAGGTTGTATCAGGGACATATTTATGACCTATAGGTTTTTTACCCGTGCTTTATATTGCATTAGGTGGCATTGTGTGCTGGTTGTACATTACCCTGGAGATGTTTGAGCTTTATAGGCTCATGTACCTATGTATCTGCTTTACCCAATGACATGTTTAACATCTAGTTTGGGAGGGTGACTTCTACGGCCCATGCCTCCCACCTACACTGTATGACCCTCTATTTATTATATTTGGAGATTATTCATGTATACTCTTTATTAACTATTTTTGTAATAAAAATTTATATTATTTTATATTATTTGTGTTGAGCATTTTTCATGCTATCCCCTTTGGGGGTAGTATGAGTAGTAGGTTTCTCTCACAGTCTTGCCTAAAAACACAGCCATGAATAAAGAATGGTACCAGAATGTCCTCCGAGAGCAACTTCTCCCAACCGTCCAAGAGCAGTTTGGCGATCAACAATGCCTTTTCCAGCATGATGGAGCACCTTGCCATAAAGCAAAGGTGATAACTAAATGGCTCAGGGAACAAAACATAGAGATTTTGGGTCAATGGCCTGGAAACTCCCCAGATCTTAATCCCATTGAGAACTTGTGGTCAATCATCAAGAGACGGGTGGACAAACAAAAACCTACAAATTCTGACAAAATGCAAGCACTGATTGTGCAAGAATGGACTGCTATCAGTCAGGATTTGGTCCAGAAGTTGATTGAGAGCATGCCAGGGAGAATTACAGAGGTCCTGAAGAAGAAGGGTCAACACTGCAAATATTGACTTGCTGCATTAACTCATTCTAACTGTCAATATAAGCTTTTGTTACTCATAATATGATTGCAATTATATTTCTGTATGTGATAAAAACATCTGACAAAAACACATAAAAACCAGAGGGCAGCAGATCATGTGAAAATATAATATTTGTGTCATTCTCAAAACTTTTGGCCATGACTGTACAATCTGTACTTAAAAATAACCTTGCAACACATTCAACCCACGGTTCATCAACTTCAATTCATTTTCACCAACCAAAATATAATAATATCATGACCTCTTCTAACTATCGTAATATGGACCCTAGTCATTTGACAGAAAACGACTTTGGAACCATTGGATTTTTAAAAAATAAAAAAAACCTCTGTGTTGAACTAACAAGAAGTGTCTTTCGCTTCACTTCTGATCTTCTTGGAGCCTAAACTTGCAAACTGTCTGGTGCAAAGTCCATTCTCTATTTTCTGTTTTCTGTTCCGGTGTTCTGTACACTGTACACCTCACCACATGTAGTTTCCAGCTCTTTAAAAATCTCAGTCTATTACCCCTCCTTTCCCTGTGTTGATGTGGAGAGGATTGCAGGTATAATCACAATCATGAGTACAGATTTCAGAGCCTCTTTTCAGTGGTTGTAAGACAGTCCAAAGCCTAGTCTTTGGGAGGAGCTTTGACACTGGGGCCTCTATCAACTATATGTCTGCTAGCCCATATGCAGTAGTCGGCCCCCCTTTCCTGACTCTTCTAACGCAAGAATTCATCCAACTTTTCTGAGACCCATTCTCACTACAGCAAAGGGATAAACACATAGCTGTACCCAGCAGTCTGGATGTCAGATACAATATTTTCAGGGATACCATGAAGTCTTATTATATGATCAATAAATAGAGAGGCCAAGTTCTTGGCATTGGGTAATTTTGACAATGGAATAAAGTGGCACATCTTGCTAAATCTATCAACCACTATCCACACCATAGTATTACCCTCAGAACAAGGCAGGTCGGTAATAAAATCCATAGACACATGGGACCATGGTCTATCAGGAATAGGTAAAGGATGTAACTCACCCACCGGTCATGTCTTGGGATTCTTGGACCTGGCACAGGTTTCACAAGAAGACACAAACACCTGAATGTCTCTAGATAACGAGGGCCACCAATAATGTCTAGAAACGAGCTCTTTGGTGGCATTTATGCCCGGATGTCCACTTAAAACGGAGTTATGGCACTCACCCAGAAGTCGAAAACGTAGGTGAACAGGGACAAACCACTTATCTCTGGGAGAATCAGGGGGAGCCAGGTGTTGCTGCGCAGAGATTTCAGCGGTCAGATCGGAAGTAGTTGCAGCCACAATGATATTTTCTGGCAAGATGGGTTCAGGAGGGGTATCAGGAGGCTGAACAGCATGGAAGCTTCGGCCTTGACATTTTTACTTCCTGGCCTGAAAGTAACACAAAAATCAAAACGGGTGAAAAAACAAAGCCCATCTAGCCTGCCTAGGGTTCAAACATTTAGCAGATTCAAGAAACAGCAAGTTTTTGTGGTCTGTAAGAACCATAACACGGTGCAAAGCCCCCTCTAAAAAATGATGCTATTCCTCGAAAGCCCATTTAATCGCGAGTAACTCCCTATTACCGATATCATAATTTCTCTCGGCAGGAGAGAATTTACGTGAAAAGAATGCACATGGTTTAAGGTTAGTGAAAGTGGGAGACCCCTGGGATAAAACTGCCCCCACTCCATCCTCAGAGGTATCCACTTCCACTACAAATGGTTCTGTTTGGTTGGGTTGGACCAAAACTGGGGCATTAGTTAAAGAGGCTCTATCACCAGTTTTCAACCTATGTCATTAGAGATATAGGCACATAGGGCTCTTAATCCTTTCCCTACACATACCTTTATATGCCAGAAGCAATCAGCCATTAGCCAGGAAAACGCACTTTTAAAAATATGCTAATGAGGCTTCGGAGCAACGTGGGGCGTGTTCTTCTTGTCTGAGCACCGCATCGGCGCTGACCTTCGTGCTCCCAACACCGCCCTGCATTCTATAATCACGCACCCCTTCTTGATGGACAGCGCTAGACTCTCCGGTCTAGCGCTGAAATCCTGCGCCTGTGCTTGCACACTACGATAACAGCGCCGAACTCTGCAAGTGCTTTCTATGTAGTGCGCACGCGCCGTCACTTCACTGAACCTGGAAGTGACGGCACGTGTGCACTACATAGAAAGCGCTTGCAGAGTTCGGTGCTGTAATCGTAGTGCGCACGCGCCGTACATCGGGTGAGTGTGCTGGCGCAGGATTTCAGCGTTAGACTGGGGGGTCTAGCGCTCTCCATCAAGAAATAGGGGGGCGTGATTATAGGATGCAGGGCGGCGTTGGGAGCACGAAGGTCGGCGCAGATGCAGTGCTCAGACAAGAAGAACACGTCCCACGGTGCTCCGAAGCCTCATTAGCATATTTTTAAAAGTGCATTTTCCTGGCTAATGGCTGATTGCTTCTGGCATATAAAGGTATGTGTGGGGAAAGGATTAAGAGCCCTATGTGCCTATATATCTAATGACATAGGTTGAAAACTGGTGACAGAGCCTCTTTAAGCACCTCTTTAGTGATTCAAATGCCTCAACCGCTGCTGGGGACCAGTTAACAAGGTCTGCTCCCTTTCAAGTCAAATCCGTGAGGGGCTTAACAATAACAGAAAAATTCTTAATAAATTTTCAATAAAAATTTGCGAATCCCAGGAAGCGTTGCAGAGCTTTCAAGGAAGAGGGTCGTACCCAATCTAGAATGGCTTGTACCTTACTAGGGTCCATCTTAAAGGAATACGGAGTAAGGATATAGCCTAAGAAGGCAACCTCTTGGACTCCAAAAATACACTTTTCCCCCTTAACAAATAATCGATTTTTCCGAAGTACCTCTAGCACTTGTCTAGTGTGCGAGACATGCGAGTCCCAGTCAGCGGAGAAGATAAGAATATCGTCAATATAGACGATCATAAATCTGCCAATAAACAGCCTAAAAATGTCATTAACACAATTTTGAAAAACATAAGGCTCATTGCTTAACCCAAAAGGCATAACTAAATACTCATAATGGCCTTCCGGGGTATTAAAGGGGTATTCCCATCTCGCAAATGTAGTTTGTATAGTTAGATATAGCCATACCAATATTATTACTACTAGAATGTATTTATATAATATGTACCGTTTAGAAGATTTTCCTATTTGTATAGGCATCGTCCCACACACATCAGTCAGGCCGTTGCCCCTAGCTACGGCCACTGCGGCCTTGTAGTAGTGGTGGCCGGCTTGCATTTAAACCGCTCTGAGGT
>ONZH01028146.1:0-21207 GCA_900303285.1 Rhinella marina | reverse complement strand
TGAGTGCTGCGGCCTTCTTGTTGCTTTTTCTAGGCTAGTGACATCTCTTTCATTGTTCATGTGGCTTAGGAGCATCTCAGCACATCCTCTATACAATGTACAGCTCTGTGCTTGGTGGGCTGTGAGATAGGTGCTGCTGGCTTCTCAAAACAGCTAATCTAATCTAAACTAATGGAGTTTAGAAGGTGCCAGAACCCCAGAACCCTACCAATCAAATTCTCATGACCTATCCTGAGGATAGGTCATCAGTATTAAAATGTCGGAGAGCCCTTTTAATGCTCTTTGTCTATTGCCCAGTGTAACTTCTACGTTTGCCAGTGGCAGCTCATGCATGACATGTGCTGTCTGCTCAGACCCTTTGAGGAGGCCACTTTAATTATCAGTCAGCAGAACTACATGATAAATTATGTCATTACATTCTGTTACATCCTGGAGTGGATGCTGAGAAATCTGATTGTCGAGGGGTCAGAATGCGTTGTGCCTATATCACACGGCCACCTGGGCCCGAGGAGGAGGACATAAATGCCCAGATACATGCTTTCTTGTTTGTGTACTGACAGTCACATTGTCAGGATTCAGCAGCAGGATGACTACTGTCTATCTACATTGATAGACCCTCATTAACAGTCAAAAATGGGGACCTTCTGAGAGGGATGCAAAAATGGACTACTATAGGGATATGCTGTGTAGTCATTTGGTTGCTGCCTATGAGCATCATCGCCCGTCCTTAGGATGGTCTGACTAGGGAGACCTTCTGCCCTCATGTTCCACTACCATTACTGGTGAGGGTGGGGAGAGGGATTGGAGCAGCACCAGATCCATAAGCAGCAACTTAAGCCTGGAGTCTCTGATGAGCAGTTTTCTTCAGCCACTTGAAGAAACCACCCAGCAGTAGCAGTTGCACATGCAGCAGAATCTTAACCAACAGGTAGTGGTATACTTGGACTACTTCCTGTCACCCATGATCCAGGATCCCAAACATGAAGTGTGGCTGCAACTGACTGAGGTTGCCATGTGCATGTTTTCCTGCCCGGCTAGTAATCTGGCATCAGAGTGGGTGTTCAGTGTGGTGAGGGGCATAGTTACCCCTAAAAGAATCCACCTTTTGTCCCAAAATGTTAATAGACTAACCTATATAAAGATGATTCAGGCGTGGATCAACCAGGATTTCCAGACACTGGTGCCTGATGCAACAGAATAGATCATTCTCCCACTTATGATCACACTGTAGTGTGCTGTCACACGGGAAAATTAATCAAAATGGGCCGTTACTTCTGGCCACGTGCTGACAACACCATTCTTATGATGCCACTCATCTGATGCCACCTGCCAGATGTCTCTACTCCATTCCTAAAATGGGGCTTCTTGGCCTACTGATATTTATAGTACATGGTACATTTTTACAAATATATGCATACCACTGTCCATTGCTATCACAAATCTGTTGTTGGATTGGCTACTACTGTGATCTGCCACCATCTTGTATTTTATGCTATTGCTCCTGCCCACCATACCCACTCTATCATGGGGCCACTATTCCCACTGTTACTGCCATTGCTTCTGCACCCCCTCCCCAGTCTGTCATAGGGCAACTATTCTTACTGTTACTGTACATGAACTGCTGTTGCCCCCCTCCATCATGGGGCCACTATTGTCATTGTTAATGCTATTACCCCCTCGCCATTTTGTTATGGGGCTACTATTGTCCATTTGACCGTGTTTACATTACCGTTTTCCATTCTTCTGATCCTTTAGAAGAACAGAAAAAAAAGATCCTACATTGTCAGCATACATAAGGCTTCTCTCATACGGTCAGTATCTGATCAGTATTTGTAAGCCAAAAGCAATAGTGGGTCCAAAACAGAGAAGAGATTGAAATACTTCCTTGACATTTTATCTCTTTTTAGGACCCACTCCTGTTTTTGGCTTACAAATACTGATCAAATACTGATGCATACTACTGACCAAATACTGCACAATTAATAGAGGCCTTACGCATGTTCAAAATATAGAATATGTTTTTGTTCTTGTTTTTTTTCAGTTATTCTGGAAAAGGAAAAGGTAAACAGTGATGTGAACACGGCATTAAAACCCAACTGGAGTCTGGTCAAGACAAGAATAGTAAAATAGTTACTCTGTATACTGGAAAAATGAATACCGTCAGAACAGAAGAGACCTTTGCTCTCACACAAGTCATCAACAGGGAGACTCTTGGCTGCTATAGCATGTGGTGGAGTTTTGTTGCCTCTGCTCAGGAAAAAAATAAGGCATCACAATAGGAAGGGGCGGTGAAGTCAAAGAGGATTCAATTGAAATAATTTCCTGTATTTGCGAGGAGGAGGAACAGGAAGAATGCACCCCTGTTTCCAACACACAGTGTCAGACTCATAAGGTAGCACATATAAGCAGTGAGGGAGAATTATGGAATGCTGCTTCTACTAGCACTACTAGCCAGTTGGTTGGTGTTGCTACTTCTGCTTGCTCTACTACCCACATTCTGACTATTGTATGAATACACACTTGTCTTTCATTTTGCACTATATCATGTACCAGAAATTGTATTCTGAGGCCAATAAAATAAAGTCACAGGTTTGGTCCACAGATTTTTGAATGGTACTAGCAAAATTGCAAGTGTTACAATTGAAATACCTTCCCCTTTCTCGGAACACACTACACACTGGTATTGACAATTTTCAATAAAATGCATTTGCTTAGCTGTAAAACTGAACAGTTTCACAAAGTAATAAAACAACCTATTTACAAACAATGGTATAATAATGGAGTTATTGCTATATTGGTTTTGCTATAACAGTGAACAGTTTCATGATGTTACATATAACACATTCATTAACACAAGTGCATTGTTAGTGAATACAGTACATTGTTTTATTACTTCAAGAAACTCTTTTAACCCTTTCAGTACCGGGCCACTTTTCACCTCAAATCCCAGGCCGTTTTTTGCAAATCTGACTTGTGTCACTTTATGTGGTAATAACTTTGGAACGCTTTTACTTATCCAGGCCATTCTAAGATTGTTTTCTCGACACATATTGTGCTTCACGATAGTAGTAAATTTGTGGCAAAATATTTCATTTTTATTTATAAAAAAATACCAAATTTAGCAAAAATTTGGAAAAATTTGCAAATTTCAAAATTTCAATTTCTCTACTTTCAAAATACATAGTAATACCTCCAAAAATATTTATTATTTTATATTCCCCATATGTATACTTTATGTTGGCATCATTTTATAAATGACATTTTACTTTTTTGGGACGTTAGAGGGCTTAGAAGTTTAGAAGCCATTTTTCAAATTTTCAACAAAATTTCCAAAACCATTTTTTTAAGCATCAATTCAGATATAAAGTGATTTTGAGTGGCTTACGAAATGGAAACCACCCATAAATGACCCCATTTTAGAAACTACACCCCTCAAATTATAAAAAACTGCTGTTTCAAACTTTGTTAACCCTTGAGGTGTTCCACAAGAATTAATGGAAAATGGAGGTGAAATTTCAAAATTTCACTTTTTTGGTAGATTATTCATGTTAATAATTTTTTTTCTTGCAAAACAGCAAGGGTTAACGGCAAACTAAACCTCAATATACATTACTCTGATTCTGCAGTTTACAGAAATACCCCATATGTGGTGGTAAACATCTCTATGGGTTTGTGGCAGTGATCAGAAGGAAAGGAACGCCATATGGATTTTGGAGGCAGATTTTGCTAGAATGGTTTTTTAGGCACCATTTTGCAATTGAGAGACCCTGACGTACCCCTACAGTGGAAACCCTCAAAAAGTGACCCCATTTTGGAAACTACACCCTTCAAAGAATATATTAAGGGGGTTTCTGGCCCTTTTTACCCCCTTTTACGGAATTTATGGAATTTGGAAACACGTGGCTATGAAAATGAAAAGTTTTATTTCTTCCAATAAAATGTTGCTTTAGCCCCAAATTTTTCATTTTCACAAGAGGTAACAGGATTTTCTCCTGAATACGGCAACACCCCATATGTGGTGGTAAACTGCTGTGGGGGCACATGGCAGGACTCAGAACAGAAGGAGCGCCATATGAATTTTGCAGCACAGATTTTAATGGATTGGTTTGCGGGAGCCATTGATTTTTATTTTTTTGAGTTATTCTTATGTGGGGGCTCATTTTTTGCGGGACGAGATGACGGTTTGATTGGTGCCATTTTGGGGTACATACGCCTTTTTGATCGTGTGGTATTACACTTTTTGTGAGGCAAGGTGAAAAAAAATGGCTGTTATGGCATAGTTTAAAAAAAAATTTTTTTGCAGCATTCGCCTGCGGGGCCATCTCATGTAATATTTTTATAGAGCAGGTTGTTACGGACGCGGCGGTACCCAATATGTGTAACTTTTTTATTTTTGGAAAGTTTTACACATTAGATTTCTTTTTGAACAGAATAAAATCTGTGTGTTGCCATTTTCAGAGAGCCATATTATTTTATTTTTTGGGCGATTGTCTGTTTTGGCACTTTTTTTTTTTTTTTTTTACTGTGTTCACCTGGTGGGGTGGATGACGTGATATTTTTATAGAGCCGGTCGATACGGACGCGGCAATACCTAATATGTTTATCTTTCTTTTTTTTACCTTTTTTTCACAATTTTTTAAACTTTTTTGGGAAAATGGCTTTTTTTTTACTTGAAACTTTTATTATTATTTTTTTTTTTAGAAAACTTTATTTTTTAACTTTTTTTCCACTTTATTTAACTTTTGGGGGTCTGATCCCCTTTAGAATGCATTACAATACTTTTGTATTGTAATGCATTGGCCGTAAGTGTATTACTCAGTGTAATACACTTACAGCCTGCTTCCTGTGTGATCCAGGGGGCTGGATCGCACAGGCACGCAGGGATAGCAGCCACGATGCCTAAGGAAGGCATTGGGCTGCTATCCGAGCCATCGGGTGCCCGTCACAGCCCCCGCTCCCCATCCTGAACTCCCTTAACTCCCGCACACCGCATGTGCCATGGTCAGCGCTGACCGCGGCACATGAAGGGTTAATGCGCCGGCATCTGTGTTTTCACCGATGCTGGCGCATTCAGCAGGGGTCTGGCACCTGGGCACAGCCGGACCCCCGCCGCTGATCGGGCGGGCGCAGCTCCTGTACTTGCGGCAGTGATTTTTGCGCCGTACATGTACGGCGCTGGGAGTCTAAGGGTTAATACCAAACACATTTTACTGTAAAAAACTGTCCGAGTTGTTTTATGCAGCTTGCTAGAAATCTCTGCATTATAGAGTCCTGCAAGAATGTCAGATTTTTCTGTATAAACAACCAGTCAGCTTTTTTAATTAAAAAAAAAATGTTTAGACACTTCACAGGCTTATTGCCAGTACCCTAGTAGCATACTTTCTGCAGCTAATAGGAATTGAGCAATATTTTTCTAAATAAAAGTTTTCATTTACTGTTTGGAAAGAGCTCCATACAGTATTAGAATGTATTGGCTCAGATGAACCAAACTTATTACTTCACAAAGTCTCCTCTTGGAACCGAACCCGAGTTTGGGAAATGTTTCTTTACAGTAGATATTAATTTATGAAGTTATTACGCGAAGTCTCGGAAGACTTTGTGAAGTAATAACTTCAGCTTATCGGAGCCAATACTTTCTAATACTGTACCGAGCGCTCGCTCCATACAGTATTGAAACAAAGTATTATGCGATAAAACATCCAAAGTCGATTTGCTCATCCTTAATTACTTCAAAACACAAAATCATTCACAGTTACAACAAAATTAACATGGCAATACCACCATTAGTTTACTTTTGTTAGTAGACATTGTTTTATTACTTCAAGAAACTGTTCACTGTACTTATACTGTACAATGAAATGCCTAATAAGAAAGGGTAAATAGAAACTGTTTTAGATTTTAAAAAAATCCAGTTCCTCAGTGTTAGCCTCTGAGCCACTCAGAGCAACCCCCCTCCCCCGGCTTCCGCCAAGTATCATGTATTCCTTTATTTTCTTCATCCCTTTTTTTCACCACCAATTTTTTTTTTTTTTAAATGGCACGGGGAGACATTTTTGCCATATAGACAAAACTTTGGACTACTTTGGCAGATTATTTTTTTGTGAAGATCAACAAATGTTATTCATTTAGAATTGATTTGCTCATCTTTATCACAGTGTTAGCAGTTTGTTAGCTTGTTATATAATAATTGTCTTAGGTTTGATACACTAATTAGAAATTACTTAATATCCCAGATGCCACAGTCTCGTTGTAACAAGCCGTGCTCTCCAGGATACAAGAAAGCTTCTAAGGGAGGATATTCTGTCTGCTTCTATGACTGTGTCCCATGTTCTGAGGGTGAAGTGTCAAATACAACAGGTAAGAATATATTATACATCATATAATCTGCACATATTTAGAAATAGAGAATAAGGGCTCATGCACACAACCATATTTTTTGTCCGTGTTCATTCGTTATATGTCCGCAAGTCCGTTCCACAAAAAAATAGAACATGTCCATTTTGGGGACAAGGACATGCATTGCTACAATGGATCATCAAAAATTAAAGGGAACCTGTAATCAACTTTATGTGCCCATACTAACGGCAGAATAAAGTAGACACAGGTGAGTTGATTTCAGTGGCCTTTCATTTATAAGTGAAAAGTAAGTGGTTGCCGAGAACCAAAATCACAATCATTGCAGACTGGGCCTTGAAAAAAGTCCCTCCCACCTGAGAAGAGTCATGGTTATTCATGAATTCTTGTTCTCCCTGCCCACCTGCTGATGATTGACAGTCTTCTATATAGTTTTCTCCTTGTATCTCTAGGAGAGAACTGCCAATCATCAGCAGATGGGCGGGGAGAGCAGGAGATTATGAATAACCATGACTCTTCTTGGGTAGATTTGACTCTTTTCAAGACCTGTGTTGCAATGATTAAGATGTGGGTTCTCAGCAGCCACTTACGTTTAGCTCATGAGTGACACACCGCTGAGATCAACATTTCGGTCACTAATTTATGCTGCCATCAATGAGGTCAGCAAAAAGTTGATGACAGGTTCCCTTTAAAGATGTAACATGGGCGCATTTCATTGCAGATCTCTATTTTGTGGACCGGTAAATGCATACGTTCATGTGTATGAGGATTAAATCAGTGTTAAATTGGTTGTCCAAGTTATTTTTTTGTTCTTTGGATATTTCTAAATAAGCAAATGTAAGGGGTTTTCAATTCACTTACTTTATCTACAGTGGCCCCATTGTCCTAGTTAGCTGAGCATCACATGACCTGTAACGTCAGCTCTTTACCTCTCTTTCTCTGTCTTTGTCTGGAAAAAACGCTGTGTATCATTAAAGGGGTTGTCCAAGTTATGAAAAAAAAAATATATATATATATATCACTGAGAATCCGATGGGCAGCAATATATAACTAAATTAAGCAAGTTTTAGGCAAAAAATTAATTTTCCGGGTCCTCTTCTGGCCCTTTGTTTACCTGCAATAATAACAACCTCTGCCCCTCTCCCTGCTCTGCAAAGGGAATGAGTACAAGTCCTGCCCTGAGTGATATGTCTGCCTGCTAGGATACTCATCAGCATGTTGTATGTGTAGGACTACAAGTCCCAGCTGTACAATGACATTACTGATGCACAAAGCAACTTCCCCCTACCTTTCTTCTGCAATAGTCTGCAGATCTCCCCCAGTGTCAGTTCTTTGTCTGCAGGATGAGGAGGACAGATCCTGTGTGTCTTCACTGCCTTAAGCTACTGTTGTAAAGCCTTGAGCCCTGAGTGTGAAAGAATCCAGGGAGAGAACAGAGATCAGCAGCCAGCAGAGCAGGGGGGCATGACCAGCACAGTGACGTCTCGTGTACAGACTTGTGCACGAACACCAGAAGAGCAGGGAGAGAAGCTGACATTACAGGTCATGTGACTCTAAGTGAAATCTGATAAAACAGCAAGTTTAGAAGCAGGAAGTGCTGGAAAAATTGTTGCATTTGATTAGTTAGAAACATACAAAGGACAAAAAAAAAAATCGGACAATCCCTTTAAAGCTCCAATGTAAGTCTATGATGGGAGTTGTAACTTTGCTTCTGTTTGTGCTGATTTTCTCCACTCCATCCCTCCCACTAGAAGGGTCTAGGTTATCCAGAAACTGTATATAAGGAGAGCAGTCAGAGCCCCTAGTATTCTGCAGTTAAGGAACAGTGCTTAGAATAGGAGCCTCTACCAGACTATTGAGTGACCAGAAGGCCCTGATACGACAATACTCTGCCACAAACCATGGATCACTAGCCTTTGGCCAGGGTACCAGCCTTCTGAGAGAGAGAGGGACAGTTAGCTTAGGCCTTTCCTCAGCAGCAAACCCTTATTTTGCAAGGCAGTTGATTGGAGATGGTTTTGGGGCCATCCCAAACCCAGCCACTGCATTACCTTTGTTTCATAAGTCTTATAAACTAGATCTGAGAGCCGCTTGCATAGATGGACACATATCTAAAATATGGAGTGCCAAAGAGGTGTCAAATGACTATATTTCACTAATATATGGGGTCCTAACACTGCACTATTAGTGCTTGCCTTTCTGCTTGTCTTTCTGTGCTCCTGTGCTGTATGCCACTCTTCAGGGATTCCATGTGATACTAGCTATCATACACAGGCAAGTAATTCTGTTTCCAAATGGCGGTTGGACCACATAATATTGTTGACCACACATTGTGCACTCCTGTGATTTGGTGCTACAAAATCTGAGGTGCAAAATCATAGCAGTCACAACTTTATCTTGATAAATATGGAATAAAAAAGCCAGTATTCTAATTCTTCTCCTGCTAAGATTATATCTTATACATACTATATGTCCCAACAGGGAGGCAGTTTAGTGGGAAAGGATGCATAACATATGTTCTTGCTGGTAATAGGTCAATCTTTGTCCATCTTTCCCTTGGTGCCTATATTTATATTTCTTTTTTTAGGAATTTATCCTCAAAATTAGAGATATAACTCTCTTTTTTCCTTTTCCCTAATATGCAATGGCTCCCAGACTGACAGACATCCTGGATGAGTCAATCAACGCTGCAGCAGGCAGGGGGGAGCCCTAGCAGAACTAGCAAAATGTCATTCTATGCTGGTCTGTGAATGAGGGTGGTTGGGCCTTATAATTCTGCCATAAGAACAATCTTAGGGAGTCAGGGAGAGTGAAAAAGCAACCAGTGACAAAAATCAATCACGTTTGTATTCTATTGCCAGGGAGAGTGAAGGGAAAGACTAGAATTACAAGGAAGAAGTGTTTAGTGTATAGAATAGAAACAATTAGGGAAGCTGATATCCAGGGAGGAAGGAGTGAGGAGCTGTGGCTGCTGTACCTCCTAGCAGAACTGCAGCTGCTGCAAACCTCAAAAGCAGCCACCTATAAGGACAATTGCAACATGCCACCCCCCAGGGCCGATTATGTCTAAGGTTTTAGGAATTGCCGAGTGGTGATGTGGCCTTATTAGTTTTGTGTGTCACAGTGCTCCTACTGTACCTGGATACCATCACTGTCCAAGGTTAGGCTACAGAGTGATAGGGGAGAGTGATAGTTGGTGAAGAAAGCTTTACTTGAATAAACTTGCATCCAGACAATATTTGGTCTTTTTTTTGGCTTCAGCAGGTTTTGGAGTAAACTGGAAGACAAACTTGGATACCTTACTTTCTTTCTCTGATGTGCTAATCTCTGGCTTCAGTCTGGTAGCTGGACTTTCTGATACCTTTAAGTGGGATGCCTTTAACTTTTGACCCCCTCCTAATACTCTGTAAACTATAAGGAGTCAGGCTGCTTCTCACCTCCTTCCAACTCTCAACTTCATTCTCCACTGATTATAACTTCCTGCAACCCCTCCTTTGATAGGAAGCATGACTAGCCCACTTCTGCCCCAAACGGAAGGAGAATGGAATGAAAAAGTTACTCTCTCTTTGCAAGATACACTACCACCTGCTGGTGAACCAGGCACAATACATGAACATAACAGTTTCATAACAATATTATAAATGCACTGTGTGAGAAGACCTGGAATAAATACATAGATGGCACCATTATTAGCAATTAGAGACAGTAGTGGAGTAAAGGAAAGTACCACTCTGGGGTACTACACATCCTTTAATCAAATAAAGGAATTAAAATCATTTTAAGGGGGGGGATAAATCAAAACTGTATAATATGTGTTCGAACATGAATCTAGCATACCATATAGAATACTAGTGAGTTTTGTTTTTTTTAAGTTTGAAAAACTGTATCATTGATCACTAATTGAGAATGAAATATTAGGGCTAAATTAGTACTAATAGGATAACCCATTTAAACCAGAATATATGTGATCAGTAAATCAATCAGTAAATCATTACACACTAACATAACAATTTACCTGGGTATGTTAACTTGAATTTGAGAATCAGGCCTCAATTGTCACTTTTTGTATATTCTATATCTACACAGTTAGAATTTCATTTTTGGGGGGATTTTTCAATTTAACTAAACCAGCATATACTATACTGTCAGCTCAGTAGGCAGGAAGCACACACACACAGTGAGCCCTGACTGGAACCCAACCAAAACCGAGAGGTCAAGACCAGCAGGAAAATACAGTACAAAATCAGAGGAGAGAGGGTAATCAAAATAACCAAGCTAAAGTCAGAACCCGATGGGCATCATGGTATGAAATCACAAGAAAGAGGAAGATCAGAGGGAGGTTGAGGTCAATATACTAAACAATCCAAAACACACGCAGACAGAACGAATAGCACAGCATGGGAGTGAATCTATAACTGGCAAGGGTTAATTGTCGGCCAGAGATTTAAAAAGAGCACTAAGACCCAGGGTTAGAACCTGATAGGTCCAAGACTCAGTGTTCCATTACTCAGACACAGCACATAGTTAAAGAACAGCAGAATAATCAAGCACTGCTAGTTTTCCTCAAACACACGCACTCTGTGGAGAATAACAGAGCATTGCATCTTGTTGCTAGTGATTCTGTTGCATCACCAAGGATTGTTGCTTTTGCAGCTTGTCTCTCCCGGAGCAGTCGGGCTGAAGCTGGAGATCTTGCCACTGGAGACAGGACAGGTAAATTAGTGACATATACGTTATTGCTACAGTGAAACACAGGGTATTGCAGCAATCTACTTGTGAGTGTCAGTCCACAATTGTCCCTTTCCATGAGTTTCATTTCCACACAGCTGGAATAATTTTTTTGGGGGGGATTGTTCAATTTAATTAAACCAGCATATATTTGTTATTACTAGTGTTGATCGAGCACCGTAGTGCTCGGGTGCTCAGGTAGAACACTAGGTGATGCTCGAGTGTGCTACAGAGCACCCAAGCACAATGGAAGTCAAAGGAAGAACCAGAGCACTAAGCCAGGCACCCTCTGCTCTGAAGTGGGGAGGGTGTCTGGTTCATAGGGAAAGGTCAGAAAAGGATGGAAACACCACTGAAATGGTTTGGGAACAGCATGGGGAGGATGCCTGGATACATCTTGGACTCCAAAGTCGCTGCTGTTAATGATGTTGTCCGAGTATTACGCCACTTTTACAGAATGACAAGAATACGCCCAAAACAGAATATAAAATTGATTTTAGAGGAAAATTGTTAGGAAACGTATATTTACTTGTATATAAAGCAGAAGTGCTGCCAAAAATTACAAGAAAGAGGGACTCTGATACAACCAGTATATCACATCAAGGAGGGCCTCATTCACATTGTGGAACAATTGTTCATGACGTGGGACTCCTACACTTATAAAGCCTATGCACAAAGTGAAAGGGTTGCCAAAAATTACAAGGAACAGGCACTCCAATACATCCTTTATTACACATAAAGGAGGGCATCAGACACGCCCTTGAAAAATTATGATTGATGGCCTGCTGCTGACACTCAAAAACATTAGGGGTGGGGGTCTGCTGATGAGCTGACCCTCTAAAACATTAGGGGTGAGGGCCTGTTGCTGATCTGACTGTCTAAAACATTAGGGGTGAGGGCCTGCTGATCTGACCGTCTAAAAAATTAGGGGTGAGGGCCTGCTGATGATCTGACCGTCTATAAAATTAGGGGTGAGGGCCTGCTAATCTGACAGTCTAAAAAATTATGGGTGAGGGCCTGCTGGTTACCCTCTTAAGAATTATGGGTGAGGGCCTGCTGGTGACGTCTAAAAAATTATGGGCGAGTGTCTGCTGCTGATCTGACCATCTAAAAAATTAGGTGTTAGGGCCTGCTGATCTGACCGTCTAAAAAATTATGGGTGAGGGGCTGCTGGATTACCCTCTTAAGAATTATGGGTGAGGGCCTGCTGGTGACGTCTAAAAAATTATGGGTGAGGGTCTGCCGTTGACCGTCTAAAAAATTATCAGCCTGGGTCCATGATCGGTGTCTGCGGGTCACACCACTGCCTTCTCTTCCCTGTGTTACGTGCTGTCCAAGACGCAGGCTGAGATGCCTCCCGCCCTGCACCTGGACCATCTAAAAAATTAGGGGTGAGGGCCTGCTGATCTGACCGTCTAAAAAATTAGGGGTGAGGGCCTGCTGCTGATCTGACCGTCTATAAAATTAGGGGTGAGGGCCTGCTGATCTGACCGTCTAAAAAATTAGGGGTGAGGGCCTGCTGCTGATCTGACCATCTATAAAATTAGGGGTGAGGGCCTGCTGATCTGACCGTCTAAAAAATTATGGGTGAGGGCCTGCTGGTTACCCTCTTAAGAATTATGGGTGAGGTCCTGCTGGTGACGTCTAAAAAATTATGGGTGAGGGTCTGCTGCTGATCTGACCATCTAAAAAATTAGGTGTGAGGGCCTGCTGATCTGACCATCTAAAAAATTATGGGTGAGGGCCTGATGTTCACCGTCTTAAAAATTAGAGGTGAGGGCCTGCTGTTGACCGTTTTAAAAATTATGGGTGAGGGCCTGCTGTTGACCGTCTTAAAAATTAGAGGTGAAGGCATGCTGTTGACCATTTTAAAAAATGATGGGTGAGGGCCTTCTGTTGACTGTCTTAAAAATTATAGGTGGGGGTCTGCTGGTGAATGTCCATGGCAGCCTAATAAGCAGTTTGATATGATGGATGAAGAGGAAGAGAAGAGGAAGTGGTGCATTTGAATACAGTGTATTCAATACACCCTAAAAGCCACATTTAAAGTTCCTTTATGTTCAGCTGCTTTCCTCTGGTGGGATGGAGTAAACCTGCTATGGGTACTGCCCTCTGTAGAGGGGGCTACGTCTCCTGCTCTTCCTCCAATTCGTGCTGAGAAGACGAACCGAGGATGGTCTGGCTCTAACCCTGTGTAGTCTCTTCCCTCATTTCCACCTCTTCCACATTAAAAGTGTCCGCCTTTATTGTGGGAAGGTTACGCTGATAATAACGCTATCACCACTCACCATCTGTGTCGCTTGTGAAGAGCGGAAGCTGTCTTGAAAGGCGCTGACCGTGTTGCAGCTGGTATTCCGCTACTGCCCTTTGCTGCTCACAAAGCCTGCCCAACATGTGGAACGTGGAGTTCAAGTGCATGCTCAGGTCGCACAGCAGTTGGTGAGCTAGCAAGTTTAAGGTCTGCTTCAGCGTTGCCAAACTGGCTGAAGCTGTAGGTGACTTTTGGAAATGGGCACACAGGTGGCACACCTTCACCAGTAGTTCAGGCAAATTGGGGTATGTAGGTTTTGAGAAACCGCTGAACCACGTTGAAGACGTGAGCCAGGCATGGTATGTGTAAGAGCTTGCCAAGCTCCAAAACCACCACCAAGTTGAAGCCGTTATTAGATAGAACAATGCCTGGCAGTAGGTTGAGTGGCGAGAGCCTCAGCTCAGCCTGGTCCCTTATTCACTGCCACAGCTCTGCAGTGGTGTGCTGTTTGTCACCTAAGCAAATAAGTTTCAGCACTCCTGTTGCTGTTTCCCGATTGCTGTGCTACACTGCTTCCAGCTACTGACTGAAGTCTGACTGGTGCTGCAAGATGAATATTCTGAGGTAGAAGTGGAGGAGGAGGTGAAGGAAGAGAAGGAGGGGTTGCAGCTGCTACTGTAGGTGGTGGCGGAAATCCGGATGGAAGTAGGGCCAGCAATCCTTGGCGTCGGTAGCACCTGTGCCATCCCAGGGTACAACTCGCTCCCAGCCTCCACGAAGTTCACCCAGTGTGCCATCAGGAAAATGTAGCGTCCCTGGCCAAAAGCACTTGTCCACGTGTCAGTTGTTATGTGGACCTTCCCAGTAACTGCATTGGTCAGGGCACGGGTTATGTTTCAGGACACGTGCTAGTGTAAGGCAGGGATGGCACACCAGGAAAAATAGGGGCGGCTGGGGACTGCATAACGAGGGCCTTGGGTAAGGACATCTGTACGCTACACTGAAGTGGATGTGCTCGCTGGTGGTGCTGGCGAAGGTCCAGGTGCAGGGCGGGAGGCATCTCAGCCTGCGTCTTGGACAGCACGTAACACAGGGAAGAGGAGGCAGTGGTGTGACCCACAGACATCGATCATGGACCCAGGCGTTTGGACCACCTATTAGGGTGCTTTGATGCTATGTGGTGGATCATGCTGGTGGTGGTCAGGTTGCTAGTGTTCACGCCCCTGCTCATTTTGGTACGGCACAGGTTGCAAATGACAATTCTTTTATTGTCAGCACTTTCCTCAAAAAAGCGCCAGACTGCGGAACACCTACCTCTTGTTGTAGGCCTGTTTGGTGTGGCCTGCCTTCTCCCTTTTGCCACCGCACTGCCTCTTCAAGCCTATTGTGGTGCTGCGGATCCCTCCCCCTCCGTACTGCTGTCCTTGGATCAGCAATTTCATCGTCCACCACCTCATCTTTCACTTCCTCACTCTGGTCCTCCTCCTGACATGTTGACCTAACAAGAACCTGACTTAACTGTGTCTCATCCTCATCATCAACCTCTTGAGACACTAATTGCCCTTGACTTATTGGCAACAGTGTCTCATCATCATCATCCACCTCGTAGACACTAATTGCCGTTCCCCGCGGTCATCTTCTTCAGACTGTGGATGCTAATGAGTTTGGGAATCAGGGCACAACATCTTCTCGTGTCCCTCTTCAAGCGGGCTTGGCGAGAGGCCCAAATCAAGGAACGGTGATGAAAATAGCTCCTCGGAATATCCGAGTGTGGAATCACTTGTTTGCCCAGACCCTCCATGGTGGGAGGAAGGAGGATCAGGGTGAGGAATTTGTTGACCAGACTCTTGGCTACTGAGACTGGACTTTGTGGAAGAGAGGGTGGTGCTTAACCGACTGGAAGCAAGTGTATGAGCAGAAAAATTATACCGAATGTCAGAAATATTTCGAATGAGCAAACGATATGCAGCAGACGCAGCACAGGTACTGTCACTGTCACCAACAGCAGGAAAAATTTCACCGAATGTCAGAAATATTTAGAATGCAGAAACGCTATGCAGCAGACGCAGCACAGGTACTGTCGCTGTCACCAACAGCAGGAAAAATTTCACTGAATGTCAGAAATATTTAGAATGCGCAAATGTTATGAAGCAAACGCTGGGCAGATAATGTCGCCTTGATTAGTGGCAGAGAAAATTACACCGAATTTCAGGTATTTTTTAAAAGGACTTTTGGGTCATTTGAAACGAAAATCTAACCCTGCCTAACAAATTCCTATCCCTAAACTATCTGTCCCTCTGGCTCTCACTAAGACTGAGCCGGGTCACGTCACCGGGTGCTATATAGACGCGTAAATAATTTTTAAAAATGGCGTTGGGTCCCCCCTTTTTTCCTTCTCCAGCCAGATACAACCAGCAGCAGCAGTCTGGCACTACCAGGGTGGGAAGGGACACGGTTATTGGCCCTTCCCAGCCTAACAGTAACAGCCTGCCGCTGCCCCAGAACCGGACCTTCAATTTAGAAGGTCCGGTCCTGCGGGTACCCGAGGCTAGAGGTAATAGATGTTGGGGTTAGTGCTGGCCATACCGGCAAGCACTAAGCCCAGTATTAGTAATCAGGGCCATCTGTAGAAAGCTGCGATTACTAAAACTGCAGTGTTGTAAAAAAAAAAGCACGCACACACTTATAAAATATTTTATTGAAATAAATACTCCCCCAGACCCCTGCTTGACCATTTTATTTAAAAATAAAAAAGCTGGTCCAACGTAATCCACCGAATCCGACGTAGTCCTCTGCATTCGCGATCCTGAAAAATAGAAAACAAACAAACAAACATAATCCACTTACCTCCTCCTCCTCAGGCTTCTTCTCCTCAGCAGTGGAGTCTCTTCGTTACATTTCGCCCTCTGCTAGTGAATGAAAAAAATTACACCTTGAATTCTTCAATGAAAAAAAAAAACGTGATAGGTGATGGATCAGTCATGAACTCCATTGAATGTCAATGGAGGACGGATCCATTTACTATTGTGTCACACCAAACGGATCCGTCCTCCATAGACTTTCAATGGAGTTCATGACGGATCCATCTTTGTACGGGGAGGGGACTCGAGCGGACCCAAGCGTAGGCATGCTCGGCCAAACAGCGAGTTCGGCCGAGCATGCTCGCTCAACACTAAATATTATGAATTATTTTCCCTTGGTGCCTCCTCATGGATGTCGCTTTAGTGTCCTGCACATCTTTTTTATGGCATATACAGTATGTATTGTTTTTTCTATTTAATAATAAAATATGTGATTAATTTTATGTGTTCCGGTCTTTCTATATAGGTTTTATATTGTCCATTTGGGCCATAGGCATAATTTTCCTTATATCTTGTATAATACAGGGTGATAGTAATTTGCTGACATTAACTGCCCACCACCCTTAGCGAAGTCCTATTTGTATGAGTAAATTAAAGTTGATAAAGTAGAATTCAATCCAAATTTCAAGAAAAATTTGATTTGTCTCGGAGTCGAATTTCCTCTCACTTCTAAAATGGCTGCTGCACATGTTAGAAAGAGGAAGTAAGAAGCCTGAGAACGAGGGATCACGCACAATGCCATGCAAACAGCCAATCAGCATCTAGCCAGATCACTTTGTGCTGTCCGCATTCGTAGTTCCGTGGCCCCGCAAAAAAAATAGGGCATGTCTATCTTAGGGCATTTCTATCACATGGCCGGTGTCCGTGTTTTGCGGATACACAATTTGCAGACCACAAAACACCTACAGACATGTGAATGGACCCTTATCTTAGACTGATGCTCATGTAGCAGGGGACCTCAGTGGAAAAGAGCAGCTGAAGCATCTTGCTGTTTGCCGTACAGCTGTTGGAGACAAACATAGGGAATCTGCTGTGGAGGAGGAGGAGGAGGAGGATGACAATGAGGAGTCAGAGAGACACAACAAGAGACCCAATGTTCTTAATGGGTGGCAGAGCTGAAAAGAACTGGCTACTCCGATACACTGACCAGAATGTCAACCTGTATGGTAGCTTGTTTACGCAGGAGTATCGTTGACATTAAGCAGTATGATGATTATTGTATAACCCTGCTTTTAGACCCTCGCTACCAAGACAAAATGAGGGAATGATTTTCTGTTGCAGAAAGGGTGTACAGACTTGGATTACGGATGATTATCACACTTCTTCGGCTGAGGTTGATGAATAGATTTAGCCTTGCGGGCTGTGACTCATCTTGCCACGGTTGCTGTCGCCTGCCTTCCTGCCACCAATATGCCACTGCTGCTACCTTCCAACCATCACCTCTCTTAGGGCTGCTGCCACCTCCATCATGCCACTGCTGCAACCTGCCTACATTTATGTTCCTTCTGACAGCTGTTGATGCCTCCATCATGCCACTGATGTGACCAGCCTACCATCACATTCTGTATGGCCTCTGCTGCTACCTCCATCATGACATAGCTGCAACCTCATACCTCCCAACTTTGTAAACAAACAAAGAGGGACACATTGTGCCACGCCTCTAACTCCGCCCAAATCATAACTATACACCTAATCGCAACAAATCCCCTTTATGTAGTAGTTATTCCCCCTTCATGTCATCGCACAGTATGTATACTTATAATGTTCCCCCTCACAGAATTATGCCCAGCTGTGTCCCCAGTAATATCCAAGACTGTCCTGCTGATCCAGGACGGTTGGGAGGTATGTAACCTGCCTACCATCACATTCTGTAAGGCTACTACTGCTGCTATCATGATGTCACTGCTGTTGCCTGCCTACCATCTTGTTCGGTATGGCTGCTGCTGCCTCCATCGTACCACCTCCACCATCATGCCATTGCTGCAACCTACATACCATCACAGTCTGTACTGCAGCCGCTACCACCTCCTTCATGCCACTGCTATGACCTGCCAATATACACGTTCTGTACGGCTGCTGCTTCTGCCACCATCATACCACCGCTGCTATCACTGCTGCGGCCTGCTGACTATCATCTTCCATAAGGCTGCTGCTGCCTCCATCATGCTGCTGCGTGCCAACATTTTCCATATAACTGCTGCTACTTCTCGCTGCTAATCCTGTACTGCCACCACCATTAACGCAAAGCATCTGCCACCACAATCACTACTAACACTACTATTACTAATACTACTACCCATAGTAAGCCTTGTATGTTCCATGATTCTGCTGCCACTACTATTGCTGCCACATGCCACTACTGTATATACATTCTGTACCATTTCCAGGTCTATACTGTAGTGCTGCTGCTCCCAATTAAAAGGCTTCATTTTCTAGGATCATTCACAACAAGCCACTTTCTTCTTCTGACAATCAACGCTTGTACGTGGGCAGGTTTTGAGACTGTGTCATGGCAAGGTTTTTGAAAGCTTGGTCCCCCAAGCCACCCATAAAAAATTATCTAAACCTGCCAATTTTTTGAATCTTTGGAATATGATAAAGCATAATACATATGCTGGTGAAGTAGGTTTTTAACACACTGCATGTTAACATCGTCAAATTTGCTTTTGCCCATAGATATGTATGTCATTTACTATTGCTGTCATTGTGTTCCAGAACTTTTTTTTTTTTTTTGGGGGGGGGGAATAACAAGTTTTTCTAATTATTTTGGAGCCCTAGGTGACTAGTGGAGGTTATATAGCAACTTAAAGCAATTGAAGCAACTTCAGTTTGGCCCAAACCAATTCGAGTCTGAACTGAACTTTTTCAAAAATTTGGCGAACCGGACCCAAAACAAATATTGACTGGTTCGCTCATGTCTAGCTCTATCTGAGGCTGTAGAGAAGCTGTATAAGGCTACTTTCACATCAGTGCTTTGTATTTCGGGTTTGAGATCTGGCAGAGGATCTCAAAACTGGAGCAAAAACTCTTCCGTTTTGTCTATATTGTCAATGAGGACATTCCATTCAAGATACATTCTGTTCTCGTCCATTTTATGACCGGAGACAAAACCACTGAAAAAAACAGATCCGTCATCCATTGACTTACATTGTTTATGTAAGTGGTTGTGATCCAGTTCAGTTCAGATTAAATCCAACTGCATCTGAACAGAATGGATACATACTGATGTATTAAATCAAATGGAAGCATTTTTGCTTCTCTGACGGATCTCAAAACCAGAATACAAAGCGCAGATTTCTCTAGAAAAGCCTTTTAAAATTATATAATTGAACTTCTAGCTTCAATAAAGCCTGAGATAAAGTTGGTTGGGGGAGTTCACACATTTCATTTTCTGTTAGGCCTCTTTCACACGACAGCATTTTTTGCGGGCTCCGATCCGCATTTTTCACATGAAAAATGCGGACCCATTCATTTCTATGGGCCCGCAAAAAATGCGGGCAGCACACCGTGTGCTGTCCGCATCCGTTGCTCCGTTCCGTGGCCCGCAAAAAAAAGTAGAGCATGTCCTATTCTTGTCCGTTTTGCGGACAAGGATAGGCAATGTTACAGTGGACCCGCAAAAAATACGGATGCCATACGGACGCCATCCGTTTTTTTTGCGGATCCGCAATTTGCAGACCGCAAAACACAACGTTCGTGTGAAACCGGCCTTATTCTGATTAGTTCTTTGAGCCTTTCCTGTGTGAGATCCTGCATGCAGTAATTTTCTTGCTGTCTAAAAATAACAGATCTCAGACGGAAATGGCTCAAACGAATGTCGAACTGAAGCAAGCCTGCACCTACCTATGGTATGCACGTACTTCCTGGGTCTTAAAGGGCTAGTATGCATGCACCCTACTTTTTTCCACAACCTAAGGCTTGCTGCCCCAGGGAATTTAAGATATCTTACTCAGTGGGATGGGGGGGTACCTTAGCAATAGGTGTTCTAGTGCACTAAGCCCTGCTAGGTGTTCTGTTTAACTTGACTATGTACCAATCTTTTCCCAGTTCACGATTTTGACTCTTCTCTGCCTGCCCTGACCTCATACTTGTTACTGACCATGAGTTTGCATGTTCCCTTAGTGGTAAGCACCAGCATCTATGATCCTCAGGCACGGGATTACATAGAAATCATAGGGCCCCATAGAAAAATTAGCCCCTCCCCAATAAAAATTACAATTATTATTTCACTAATGCTTCATTCAAACATCAGTGTTTGATCAGTGATTTCCATCAGTGATTTTAAGCCAAAACCAGGTGTGGCTCCAAACACAGAACAGGTGCAGATCTTTTCATTATACCTTATGCCAGTGAAGGTGCCACTCCTGGTTTTGGCTCACAATCACTGACCAAACACTGACATGTGAATAGTGCCTAAGGCCTTATGCACACAGCTGTAGCTGTTTTGCAGTCCACAAACTGTCTATTCTTGTCCGCAAAACAGACAGGAATAGGACATTGCTGTCTGCATCTTTTCCAACCCCATTGAAATGAATGGGTCTGCATCTAATGCACAAAAAGTACAGAATGGATATGGACCAAAAATATAGTCATGTGCATGGGGCCTAATCAGAATGTTATGGGTAACATAGTTTATAAGGCCAAAAAAAGACATCTGTCCATCCAGTTCGGCCTGTTTTCCTACAAGTTGATCCAGAGGAAGGCAAAAATCCCCTGTGAGGTAGAAGCCAATTTTCCCCATTTTAGGGAAAAAAAATTCCTTCCCGACTCCAATCAGGCAATCAGAATTACTCCCTGGATCAACGACCCCTCTCTAGTAACTATAACCTGTAATATTATTACACTCCAGAAATACATCCAGGCCTCTCTTGAACTCTTTTAGTGAACTTACCATCACCACCTCCTCAGGCAGAGAGTTCCATAGTCTCACTGCTCTTACCGTAAAGAATCCTCTTCTATGTTTTGTGTACAAACCTTCTTTCCTCCAGACGCAGTCCTGGGGATAAATAGATC
>ONZH01028145.1:0-26477 GCA_900303285.1 Rhinella marina | reverse complement strand
GAATTTCTCTCTGCAATGACACACAAAAAATTTTAGATGAAATAGACTAATTTTAGACTACAACCGTTCAGTAGTAATAAAAGATGTTTTTTTCCACTGCTACCCTTAGCGTGTCCTCATAAATTACCATGGCATCGACCTGTAATTCACACCACCCTCAAAAGAAGGACTTAAAAGCAATCCCCCCAAGGTCCCGATAAACCACACCCCCGGTCAGGTCACGCCCCCTCCCACTCCGCAGCCAATGGGGATTGAAAAAAATAAAGCCAAAAAATCAACTTCTGTCAGTTACAGGAATGGGTGGGAAGGAGACTTTCTCTCTGCAATGACACACAGAAACATTAAATGAAATAGATGAAATATACCCAGGCAAAGCCGGGTCTCAACTACCATACACACGTCACATGTCTTCAGGCCACGCCCCCTCCCACTCCGCAGCCAATCGGGATTGAAAAAAATGAAGGTAAAAAATGAACTTCTGTCAGCTGCATTGACTTTCTCTCTGCAACGACATACAGAAACATTAAATGAAATAGATGAAATATACCCAGGCGAAGCCAAGTCCTTCTGCTAGTATTAATATATTTAGAGTTTTTTTCTTTTTTAGTTTTATTTGGGGGGAGTGCAAAAAAATGTTTACTCATATTTTTTTTTTACTCTATAGCCCCTTATTTTTTAAATATGCAAACTGACACCAAAATAAATGATTAAAATGCGTACCCTACTTTGTGTAAATAATTTTGGTATAGTTTTGCATGCACGGGGTGATTTTTGCCACATAATATGTTCTCCCAAGAGGTCATTTTGTCCTTTTCCACTGTAATTGGGCTGGGGCACCCACAGGAGCTCCAGTTACAGGTAAAACAGGCCCCCGGGGTCATGGTACACAGATGGAGACCCTGCAGCTCTGCTACACACAAGGTCCCCCTGTGATCACTAGATTGCCAGGTCAAATAGGGAAAGTGGCAAAGCTGTTTCCTTTATTCACTACATTGCGCTCATTGAGCATTACGTACATGTGGACTCCCACCAATCAAAATCATTTATATGTCACTATGACATAACAAACAAGTTTATTATTATTTTTTTAAAGTACATGTACATTTTAAAGAGCCACTGTCAGCATGATCAACCCTACTAAACCAGGCATATTGCTTGGTAGGGTTGATCACGCTGAGTAAAATAAATGTATTTTCTTTGCATCTTGAATGGCTTTGCATCCTTCTGTAGAGGCTTCATTGCCACCAATTAGTGCCCGAAATCAAATAAAAATACATAGAGCATTAGCAAAATGATGTCATGCATTTGGAACACTACTGGAACACACTGCCGCCAATGATTTACACTTATAGTTACAAGGAATTATGCAGTATGAGAAGACAGGGCTATCTCATCTAGCCCTGTCAATCAAAGAGGAGGGGGAGTGTACTGAGTACTGAAGAGTGTAGCAGTAGCGGTGCTCCAAGGGCTACGTCCGCCCTCAGTGCTACAAGGGCTATATCCGTTCCCTCAGTGCTTGATTGGCATAAAAATAAAAGTAAAAATTGTCGCTATGACATCTAAAAGGTGTTTATAAAGAAAGGTTCACCTGTAATTTTTTTCCAAATATCTGCTACACCCCAAAATGTTGAGAAAAATTCAGCTCCCACAAAACCATCGATCCCTATAGAATCCTGTAACAGCAGTAGCGAATGCATTCAGTGCACATGAGGCATGTAAAATCTTGAGACGCTAGACAGCAGAGTGAACTGTTACAACCAGCATCAAAGACACTGCTGCAAAGGTGAGGGATTACAGTCAAGACACCCACCACCCAGAAATATTACTAGGCCAGTGTCACCTAAATGCTAAATGTGCCACCATCCAATTGGCCTCCATAATCCTTACTGGTGCCAGAGAAGATTTGCGCTTAAAATCTACTATAGCTGAATGTATTTGAAGTTCTACATTGCACTCAGTAAAAAGACTTTGTTACATGTAATTTTGGCCTCATTTTTCAGAATTATATTTTCCACTGCACCGATCCCCAGGGAGCACTGGCCTGAGGGAGTACACCGTGACACAACACTTCATCAGGGCCCTAAGACTCCCATCCTTTGCCCTGGCTCGGTGCATAAAGCCTATGGAATTGCTCAAAATAGACAACCTCTGAAAAGCTTATAGTTATAGTACAAAGAAAACTAACAAAATTACTAATTTCTATACGCTTCCCCCTTTGTCTTCCATGATTCCTTGGGTGCATGTTGGTATAATTGCCTTGTATCTCCGGCTGACAGTCTGCCTGTTGGATTCATGATGACTGTCTCCACCCTGGTGGGATGATATATGAAAGGTCAGTCATTGCCACTGGTAGGACAAGATCTCTTGGTGCCTAAATCAAAGAAATCAGAATGCACCACCATCTGAGCCCCTCTACCATTGCAGTTAGAGCAAGTACAGCTCCTCTCCCGACACCATCCCTCACTTCTCACATATTGTGACAAGCTCCATTTCCTCACCAAGGCACAAAAAAGAATTTGGCATACCCTGCCACCGATACATTAACGTGTACAAAGAAATTTAAAAGCAGATCATTGAGGGTTTTTTTTGTATATTGTAGAAGGAAGTGTGGGCGCCGCTACAATATATGCATATACCCATATGTATATGCATATATGGGTGTGCCCCAAATTGAGGGTCTGTGGCCCCACGGCCACGAAGGCCTGAAGCCCTGGTGGATGTGGTTTATCCACCAGGGCTCTAACTGTAGGTATATATATATGTATATATTAGATATGTGTGCATGAGCCCCATTTGCATGCACCTATATTTATATATAATACCCCTTAATATATATATATATATATATATATGCCCCCTGTTTATAATGCCCCCCTTTCTTATATTAATGCCCCCCTTTCTTATATTAATACCCTTAATATTAATAGTTGCCCCTTTTCTCATATATATATCCCTAATATCCTCCAGAAGTATATAGATGCATGTACATGATCCCCAGTTATGTACATGTATCTATATACATGTCACAACTAGGGTGCCCCCCCATAGCCCCAGCAGATGGACAATGGCCATCTGCTGGGGATAGCTGGAGACATGGGACTGGACTAATTAGTCCAGTCCCAGGTACTTCATAAGGACAGAAGATCGATATGATCTTCTGCTCCCTTCTGTTAATTACCCTCAGCGCTGCTGGGGGCAATTAACAGGACAGGGGAAACAATAGTTTCACTGTCTCTGTCTGGCGCGTAACCTCCGGCTTCTTGTAATTACAAGCGCCGGAGATACAAAGCGCCCTCCCAGGTGGAGGATCAAAGAGATCCTCCGCCCGGAAACAGCGCTCGTCGGCGCGGTGACGTCATAGCACCGCGCCGGCGCTCGTGCACACGGCCTGCCGGCGCGCTCGCCGGGAGCACGGGAGCGAGCGCCGACCGGGTTTAAATTAACCCGATCGCGCTGCGCTCTTCAGTTGAGCCGTGCCTCCTAGCAAGAAGAATCATCCCCTGGACAACGAGCAGAAGAATCTCCCCCTGGACGAACGAGCAAGGACCCCTGGAGACAAGCCCTTGGATGGTGAGTACCTGAACCACCAATGATTTTACCCCTGGTGTCCCTGAACACCCCTGCCCCTGCATTAACCCTGATATAACCCCTACAATACCAGACCCCTGCCAGTACACCATTTAACCCCTGCCTTGCCGTAACCACCAACGACCCCTGCTCCAGACCCCTGCAACCCCTGGATCCCCATATTAACCCCTGATTGCCCTGCCAGCATTAACCCCTGGTACCCCTGATTCCTGCTGCAACCCTGCTGCCCTGATCCCTGCCCTGCCCTGCTACCCCTGGATTTATCCCTGCTCTGCAACCCCTGGAACAACCCCTGTACCCCTGCTGTCCAGACCCCTGGTACCCTGCCACAACCCCTGCCTTGATCTGTATTGTAATTTAACCCTTTTGCTTCCCAGGGACAGTAATTAGATTAGGTTGGGGAGGGCTGCTATAAGTGTGAGTGTGTATTGTTTAGTTAGTATTGCGGCTGGAGTTAACTGGATTGTGCAGCGTCGTTAGGTTTTGGTGTACTGTATTGTTAATAATTAATAAATATTTGTTATTTATAATACAGTGTGCAGTGTTTATTGTTTTATAACGTGTACTTTGAGTCCCTTCTAGGTCGTGTGAAAGGCAGTAGGTGATTTACATAGGCATAAATAGGCGGAACTAGCGGAAGCGGGTTACGCCTATTTATGAATATTAATTATTGGTACGCCCCAAAATACCAATAATTAATATCCCCTTTACATTGGCGAGCCAGGCCCCTTGCGTGGACTTTGTATCCGTATTTAGCAACGACATAGGGAATTCGCTTATTCTGTGAATTAGCCAGCCAATAGGGACGTGGACAGTGGTTTCTGTGCGTCCAAGGGCCTGGTAATTCGGACAGGTAATGCGATTTCTCAAGTCAAAGCTAAATACGGTGCCAAGATCTTTCGCAAAAGAACCTAGATCTTTTGGTTTAATTTTGTGTTTAACTGTTTTTCTATTGCACTTACACGACACGAAAAAAACAACGTACAAGGGAGCCAAGGAAGAAGATCCATACTATCACCAAGAGAGGACCATCGCCGGTGGACTGAGCCAAAGAAGTCCAGCTGGACGGGAGAAGGCGTTCCGGATACTACAGGACCTTCTCCAGGCAGCAACCAAAGGACAACTGGGACCAGCTCCAGAAAGATGGCGACCTCCAAAAAAGTGAGTATGGACTTCTCCACACTGCTACACCTAGCTAAGAAGAGCACTTTCAATCCCATCCTCCCCACCTCATACACCTCCACAGAAATGTTGTGGTCGATTTGTTGGCACAGACTTGTAGTTATGACAAGCTCTGTGTCAACAAACGGATGGTATTGAACAAGGATTCGAGGCGACTCCAAATGCTAGCCAAACTTGTACATACATTTGAGGATAGCATTTGGAAGCCGGAGCATGTTTGCGTGGGTTTCTCAGTCAGCGGAGACATTTTCCTCCGACCATTCATTGCCAGTGCTGTGCCAGTAATGTGGCAGCAGGTTTCGGCATTGCGGACACAGCTGGCAGTGAATGTGCAGTCTTCTGCTGACCGAGAGACGCAAGTGGCTAAAATAGAGTCACAGTTGGTAGAGTTGCAGAGGCAAAAGGAGGAAATTGAGGCTCAGTTGACTCAGTCTTATGCTGAGATCAAGGCCTTCAAGGAACGGGCTGCCTCTACTGCCGTGACTCTCGCCAAACTAAATGATGAGGTTGCTGTAAGGTCTCGCTTGATGACCGGCATGCAACAAATCATCAGTAATTTTTCTAAGTTGGTGCCGGCCCTTTCTTTTTCTGTAAAGTCAGGGCCAGACTCTCCAAAAATTTTTCCCCTGTTCAGGGCAAAAGGGGGAGAGATATCTGTAACAGGCCAAATATACCTAAATTTGAGCCTGTTCAGATAGAAAAAAAGAGTCCAACGATTTGTTGTAATAGAAATACTGTGAGAAGTGCGTCCCTGAGAATGGAACAGTATAGGAGAAGGGAGCACGACTGCAGTGTGGATGGACCTAAGCCATGCAGGGGGACATCAAGGTGTTTTGCATGTACTGGCTTAGGTCATATAGCGAAACACTGCAGGTCAGGTAAGAATAGGACACAAAGACCAATTAGGTGTTTTAGGTGTGGGAACGAAGGACACATTGCAAGGAATTGCCCTTGTGCAAGTCATTGCAATGTGTCCAGTAAGACAATCCCGGTAACAGACTGTACAGTTGGGACTAGTCAGATTGGCCATAAAAGAGTCACCACTCAGCGGATGCCTCATCAGGTGCTGAGGGGTCAAAATGGCCAATATAGGCCTAGAGAATGTTTGATACCCCTGTGCTATTTGTTACATCGTTCGTTCCCTGTGTATGTCTGTGTCCTGTGTTACCTGTTTGTATGTTTCAATGTTGATGGCGGTAGTCCTGGTTTACATGTGTGTTCAGCTTTGCTGATTTTTGTAATTTGCATCCCCTGCTATGTGTCTGGTCGCGTCTGTTTTTGGTTCATTCTGGTGTCTACTGTGGGTAGAGCAGTGCTATACTGTGGACTGAGGAAGGTGTTGGTTTGCGAGCAGGTAACATCGGTATACGGTGCAGTGTGATGATTACTCTGGGCAGCCAGGACCTCAGATCGAGACAGGTAGCACTGTTCTGCTCAGGGTTTTCAGTGGGGCTGTGTTATGCTCTGATCGGGGCAGGGAGTGGATTGCGGACAGGCAATATAGGCACACGGATCACTGTGACGTTGCACTGTGCAATCACTTTTCTAGTCCAGACAGGCGGCATAGCTCTGACTGAGATTGGAAGCCGGGTGGTCGACGACAGAGTGTGACCTGTGTTTTTGTGTTGTGGAGTCCTGTAGAGCCAAGGCAAGATCCTTGCCACGGATGTTGCTGACCTCCACAACACAGGATAACAGGGGGAAGTCAGACTGGGAACACATGAGTGAGACAGGGATGCCGTGTCATCATGAAAAAGATGGTGCCCTTCGTCTACAGCTCCCTCGGGTGATCCTAACCTATTAGGGTGGCCATCCTTATCTGTTGGTTCAGAGGGATGTGCGGCAGAGGATGGGATCCTCTGAAGGTTCGGTGTTCTTACACCTGTGTTAGGATAACGAGGGGTCCTGTTGGATGAAGGTCAACCCAATGCCTTTTCTCATCACATGGGTCAAGGGTATTGGTGATGGAAGTATGCCACTAAAAAGGTGCCATGAGGGGAGAAATCCCTCAGGAGCGCTAGGTATTTTCTTCTATCCTAGGAATAATACCATAGGACAAGGAAGGAACTGGATGGTCCGCCCCCCCCCCCCGACACTATCGTTTGGGCTCCTGAGGATCCCGCTCAGTTTTGGCCGAGATATTCAAGAGTCTACAAGAACGAAGACGCGATCCGGCTGGAGCGTTGAAGAAGACGGACGTGTCCTGGTGGGAATGACGGTTCAGCCAAGGTCACGTCCTTTCTTTTTGATGAATCCGGTGATGGTTCGTCTGGTTCTGGATGGGACTGTGCAAGAGACTTGTGGACTATCACCCCAGAACCAGATAGAACATCACGAAGATGACTGAGAAAAATGGCTCAGGACATAACTCCTGTGAAGTTCCTGGAGCCAGGGACTACATTTGATCCTATGAGGGTTCAGGATGTAGTACCATCACCATCCTGAAACCCCATAGTAGGTTTATGATTATGTATATTATTTGCTATTCAGGGGATGGGTTTACATGTGGTTTTTCCGTATGTGTGTGTGGGAAAAGAATAGGGCACGTTAGGGACAGGTCCCTTCTGTAAAACATTCGCCACTCCAACCCTATGGAATGGTACAGTTCATAAGGGATGGACTGAAATGACAAGTTAGTGCGGTGTTCATTCCCGCAGGTTAGAATTTGGGTACTTTGACATCACCTCACCCTCCAGAAAGTTCTGACCTGCCTTGTAAAGACCTGCGTTTCGGTCCATGAAGGACTTCCTCAAAGACAGAATCTGCAAAGCAAGATAAGAAGTGTCGGAGGAAAAGTGATAAAGGAGGCCGTCCACCTGTGCTACGTGGATCGGCCTAGAGACTGAAGAGTGAAGCTGTCCCCGAGTCTAATCGACAAAGAGAAGGCAGTGGGAGCAGCTGATACTGGAAGACCGACACCACCTGAAGATCGCGAGTAAGCCATCCAGAGTCCAATCAACAAAAGACGACAGTGGGAAGAGCTGAGGCTTAAAGACCTCACTACCAGATGTGAGGGTGAAGCCATCCCCGAAGTCCGACCACTTGAAGAAGACTGTGGGAGTAGCGGAAGCTTAGAGACAAGGGTGTGCCATCTCAGAAGTCCAAGCAACTAAAGACGACTGAAGGAGACGCTGATGCATGAGATACCGAGAGAAGACAAGGATAGTTGATCGGTGGACGGAGACGTCGGGTTACGGTGAAGGACAGGGAAGAGGTCGCGCAACCACGAGGGGTGATGTCTCAGTACCTAAGGACCGGATCATTCTTCAGTCTGTCCTGAACTGTATCCATTATGGGCGGGGTTGAGGAGGCAAATGTATCCCCACACTTCCGTCCCATTTCAATATGTCGTGTTCCCGACAACAGGGGGATGTAGAAGGAAGTGTGGGCGCCGCCTACAATATATGCATATACCCATATGTATATGCATATATGGGTGGCCCCAATTGAGGGTCTGTGGCCCCATGGCCACGAAGGCCTGAAGCCCTGGTGGATGTGGTTATCCACCAGGGGCTCTAACTGTAGGTATATATATATATATATATATAGATATGTGTGCATGAGCCCCATTTGCATGCACCTATATTTATATATAATACCCCTTAATATATATATATATGCCCCCTGTTTATAATGCCCCCTTTCTTATATTAATGCCCCCTTTCTTATATAATACCCCTTAATATTAATAGTGCCCCCTTACTGCCCCCTTTTCTCATATATATATCCCTAATATCCTCCAGAAGTATATAGATGCATGTACATGATCCCCAGTTATGTACATGTATCTATTATACATGTAATAGCCAGGGTGCCCCCCATACCATAGCCCCCCAGCAGATGGACAATGGCCATCTGCTGGGGATAGCTGGAGACATGGGACTGGACTAATTAGTCCAGTCCCAGGTACTTCAAAGGGACAGAAGATATGATCTTCTGTCCTTTCTGTTAATTACCCTCAGCGCTGCTGGGGGCAATTAACAGGACAGGGAAACAATAGGTTTCCCTGTCTCTGTCCGGCGCGTACCTCCGCGGTAATACAAGCGCCGGAGATACAAAAGAGCGCTCCCCAGGCGGAGGATCAAAGAGATCCTCCGCCCGGGAAACCGCGCGCGTGCGGTGATAAGCACCGCGCGGTCGGACTCGTGACGGCATAGCACGCGCGCGCGCGCGCGCACTCGTGCACACACGCCGCTGCCGCGCGCAGCTCGCTCGCTCGCCGCAGCGGGGAGCACAGGAGCGAGCGCGACCGGGTTTAAATAACCCGATCGCGCTGCGCTCTTCAGTTGAGCCATGCCTCCCCAGCAAGAAGAATCATCCCCTGGACAACGAGCAGAAGAATCTCCCCCTTGGACGAACGAGCAAGGACCCCTGGAGACGAGCCCCCTTGGATGGCTGAGTACCCCCTGAACCACCAATGATTTTTAACCCCTGGTGTCCCCTGAACACCCCCTGCCCTGCCCTGCATTTAACCCCTGATATAACCCCTACAATACCAGACCCCTGCCAGTGTACACCATTTAACCCCTGCCTTGCCTGTAACCACCAACGACCCCTGCTCAGACCCCTGCAACCCCTGGATCCCTATATATTAACCCCTGATTGCCCTGCCAGCATTAACCCCTGGTACCCCTGATTCCTGCTGCAACCCTGCTGCCCTGATCCTGCCCTGCCCTGCTACCCCTGGATTTATCCCTGCCCTGCAACCCCTGGAACAACCCCTGTACCCCTGCTGTTCAGACCCCTGGTACCCTGCCACAACCCCTGCCTTGATCTGTATTGTAATTTAACCCTTTTGCTTCCCAGGGACAGTAATTAGATTTAGGTTGGGGAGGGCTGCTATAAGTGTGAGTGTGTATTGTTTAGTTAGTATTGCGGTTGGATTTAACGGGATTGTGTAGTGTAGTTAGGGATTATTACTGTATTGTTAATTAATAAATATTGTTATTATTTATAATACAGTGTACAGTGTTTATTGCAGTGTTAACGTGTATTTTTGAGTCCCTTTTAGGTCGTGTGAAAGGCAATAGAAGTAGCACTTAGGCATAAATAGGCGGAACTAGCGGAAGCGGGGTTTTGCCTATTTATGAATATTAATTATTGGTACGCCCCAAAATACCAATAATTAATATCTCCTTTTACATATATCATCCACAATTCGAGCCCAACCAATTCAATGATGCCCTACACCACCGACCAGCTTTGGTCGTTTGCTCATTATCCTGTTCAGCTGTTCATTTTTCCTTTTGCATCATAATCTCAATCACACATCCCTTATTTCATCCCAACCTCGTTTGGATAGAGGAGGGAAAGGAGACCAGTACAGTTGTCATCATCTCAGTGCCCCCTGGGAGGGGGAATGGAGTGACAGCTGCCGCTTTTGGAAAGACAAAGGATCGAGGAAGGAGAAGGTTGATAGACAGTGGTGCCTCGTACAGAGGAGGGGCCAGGGGCGGATTGGCCCTAGACCTTACAGGGAAATTTCCTGGCCGGCCACCTAAGCCCTTCTCATGACCGGCCAGTGGAAGTTTTTGAGGCTGTATTTTTTGCATCTGGCAGCAGCATTTTGTGATGGACTGTGGTATTTGGCTCTGTTGGGGAGGTATAATGTGCCACAATATGGTATTGCTGGCCCTGCCTTCCATCAACCTGAACCTGACTACAACATGGGGCCACTTTTAGTATGTATTCCAGGATCATTTTAAGTTCCCAGTCCGCCCTGTGTGAGGGGCTGTATTACTGCTGAACTAAGTGGATACATAACAGCGCACAAATGATGAAGTATCTTAAAGGGGTTGTCCCACAAAAAATATTCTACAGTTTTAAAACCAGCACCTGGATCTGAATACTTTTGTAATTACATGTAATTAAAAATTTATTATAGCTACTGAGTTATTCAATGAAATGTATCTGTATAGTGCCACTCAATTTCTTATTTCTTTGACCTGCTCACTGAGAATGGCCGCACATGCTCAGTTTCATCTCTTCAACTGTCTCCTGAGCTGTGATAGAGAGAGAACAGACACGCCCCCCCTTAGCTGCAGCAGAAAAGACACTCCCCTTGATATAAATCTAGCAGAGCAATGAATGAGGAGATCTCTGGATCCATGTGAGGTACAGGACTGGTTCTAGCTTTGTTAGAAAGGTATTATAGACTATATGATGTCTGATTTTCATTTTTTACATTATTCATGGGATAACCCCTTTAAAGGGATTTTCTGGAATTTTCATATTGATGGCCTATCCCCAGGATAGGTAATGAATATGAGATTGGTGGGGATCTGTTCCAAGCACAGCGCCGGCCATTGGTTAATCGCTGTTTTTGGTATTTCAGCTTAAAACAATTCACTTGAGTGGGACTGAACGGCCCCTAGGCCACATACTATGTACATGGTGTCACTGGCCTAGGAAGAGGCCTAAGCACTCAAGGAGGGCTAGGGCTTCTTCATACTTTTGTCGGAATTCCCATCAATCTGAGGATAGGTCCTCAGTATCAAAATCCCGGAGAACCCCTTTAAGCACTGCATGAAAAGGCAGTCTACTGTACAGCACATGCAACCATTCGCAGCCATTTTTCAGCCCAGTCCACCATTGCAGTATAGTTTCAGTCTGTACACGGTGGCACCTTTCGCAGTTCTGAGTAGTTGTCGAGAGTGGTTGGCGCGGAAAGTCCATGCTCTCACACGTTGTAATGCATGACTCACGGTGAAGGGGCTCTCCTCCACATTTGTCTACATGAGTTTATTTAGTGGAAGCCAAAATTCCCTAAAAATTGCTTGTGATCTGCCAAGGCAAACTGCAGATAACAACGTGTGAAAGAAAATGGATTTTCAAACTGTTATGACAGGAGCCCAGATGAGGATATCACCTTCAAGTGATCTATAATTCTGAGCACTCCACCAAGATGTCAAAGGCAACCCCCCGTGCTGGTCAAACACTTGACTGGAACGAGAATATTGTTCTGCTTCCAAAATTCTTCATTCCTTCGAACCTCAAGTCCTTGAAGGCATTATACGTTCAAGGACTGCAAAGTCTCGCCAGGTTCTCCACCTACATTTTTGTTCAAAAAACATCTGAATAAAGTCTATCTCTGTTTGCTACAAAATAGGAGATTTCTCAAAACTGGCGCAGAGGGGAACTGGCTTAGTTGCGCAGAGCAGCCAATCAGATTCCACGTTTCATTTTCCAAAGGAGCTCTGAAAAATGAAAGGTGGAATCTGATTGGTTGCTATGGTCAACTAAGCCAGTTTTCCTTTACACCAGTTTTGATAAATCTTCCTTGTTTAGCACATCTCATATGTAGCCAGATTAACCTTTGGATACTGCAGGTTCTTGCCTATGGGCAGCCCTGAGGTAATGGTACATGTGAAGAAGAATATTACATACCCATAAGCTGAAAAATGTATTTAAATCATGCACATTCATAGTTACATTTGGCAGTAAAGTGCTGTGGGAATGATAGGAGGACACCAAGAAAGGGACAAAAAGAAGGCTGCTTTATTTTGTTGTGGGAATGGGGGGAGGACATCAAAGGGACAGGGAGAAAAAACTGCTTTATTTTGTTGTGGTAAGTAGAGGAGGACATTAAGGAAAGAACAGCGAGAAGGCTGCTTTATGTTGTTGTGGGAGTTGTGGGAGTGAGAGGAGGACATCAAGGGAGGCAGAGGGAGAAGGGTTGCTGCATTTTGTTGTGGGGATGAGAGGAGGACATCAAGGGAGGCACAGAGAGAAGGCTGCTGCATTTTTGTTGTGGGAATAAAGGAGGACATCATGGGAGGCACAAAGAGAAGGTTGCATTATTTTGTTGTGGGGGGTGAGAGAGAAGGACATCAAGGGAGGCATAGGTAGAAGGCCTGCTTTATTTTCTTTTGGGAATGAGAGGAGGACATCGAGGGAGGCATAGTGAGAAGGCTGCTTTATTTTGTTGTGGTAATTAGAGGGGGGCATCAAGGGAGGGAAAGGGATACGGGCAGCTTTATTTTGTTGTAGGAATGAGAGGAGGGCACCAATGGAAGTACAGGGAGAAGGCTGCTTTATTTTGTTGTGGGAGTGAGAGGAGGGCACTAATGGAGGGACAAGGAAAAGGCTGCCTTATTTTGCGACAGCAACTATGCAAAGGAAGAAAGCCACACCAAATATGCGAACGTTATGCCACACAAACCCTAGTCTCTCACTGGCCATGCGCTTCAGATGTGCGTCAGTAAACAGACCAATTTGGGTGGATCGGTAGATCCTCTAATGTGTATGGAGGTCTCCCAACTCTCCCCTAGTGGCAATTTTGGGAGAGAGAAATGTTGGATTTCAATATGCCTGATCATGTTCTTGAGAAGATTAGAAGATTCTGGCAGTTCGCTGCCCTGCCATTCACAGATGCATGCTTGGCCAAGCCGTGTATGCATGTGCATAGGCAGATTGGATAGATATGTGTCAGGCAAATTTTGTGCATTAGGTAACTGGTTTGAAGAAGGTTCCTCACAAGGCCCAGAACTAGTTTTAACAAAGATAATTGCACCCAGACCCAAGGCCCAAATAGTCCAGATGACCCAAAGCTGACACCAGAGAGTTTTTTTTAAGGTGTTTGGGATATTTTTACATTTTTTACATCATATGATCACTGTGTTTTGATAAAGAGGATGCGTCCCCTCTACTGACATGTCTGTTTCAGTAACTATTGCATTCCCCATGTAATAATTCTGAAACATCTTCTCATATGACTCCATGCTGTGCCATTTCTCTATTATTACTACTATAATGTTAGAATGAATTACTAGCAATTTCAATCAAGGTCCACATAAGTGATACCAGTTGGGCGGGTGTCCCTGCAAAGTCTAACACTATCCAATCAGTGCTGTGTCTGACTGTGCAGGGACATGCTCCCTAACACCCAGAAGGACCTTTACTGCAGACTGTTAGGAATTCTTTCCTAAACTTCCAGTAGGAATAATAGAGGGATGGCGCAACATAGAGTCATAAGAATAGATTCTCCAGAATTGTTATAACGTGGAATGTAAGTAGTTATTAAACAGACACGTAAGGGGAGGGGAAAGGACAACTGCATATTGACCTACGTGAGGAAAGAAACCATAAAAAACACAATCAGATTACCTGAAAAAATGCAATCTCACATATGGGCTTGTAAAACCACATCCCCCGCCCTCATATTGCGCACCCCTCCCTAACTTTTTGCACAGGTTTATAAAGGAATAATATTAAAAGAACAATTTGACTATTTTATGGGAAATAAACTATATTCTTATCATCTTTATATTTCCCAGACCCTGGCTCGCTCCTCTATTAGAATCGTCTCTCTGCGCATTTATCCCTTTGTTGTGTGAAGTGTAGAAACGCGTGAGTGTCGTGTCATCGTCTGACAGCACATTCGTATATTAGTAACACGCCAAAATCATTGCCTCTTTGTCCAAACACGACCCGACAATCCGTTCCGTATGTTTCCCTTTCACTTTAGGAAGATTAACAACACATTGCGGCGCTGAAGCCCTATCTATCCATCTGACACGACATGCAAGAGCCTCGCTCTGAACGCCCTGCCGCACGTGACGGTAATGTGAGGCCCGAAAATCTGCAAAAAGGAAATGTTACTCAGGTGAAATTGGTTTCAGATTGTGCGAAGGGCGGTCAGGCAGCTGGGATGCATTCTTTAAAAAAATTTAGAGACTTCAAACTTTCCAAACCTGAAGTCTTATAAATAGAGACCTGCCCCGTAAAAGTCAAGATCCATGCACTGGAATGGGGCTGGGGGTCTCTGGTGGATGGTGTTAGCCAGTTCACCCCTGCAGGACATGCGTTTAAGAGGGTCTGTGGGATCGGCAGTCACGGGTGACAAACTGAGACAGTTATACATTAGTCGCGGAGTAATTGTAAGCTCCTAAGCCAATGCAAAATCTGTAACAGGGCGCCCACATGCCAATTATAACACTGGAGTCTTCTTATGTGGTAGAGGGGAGTTTTTGGATTGGGTGCAAATGCTACCTCTGTACCCAAGGGAATAGCAAGCTGGGGAAGGACAGTGGCCCCAGGCCTATTAACATGGTGGAGCCCATTTGGGTTGGATTGGTTGGACAAGCACCACTCTCAACTATATTCGCATCCATGGGGCACCAATACAGTTGAAGACCGTGGTAGAACCTTCAATCAAGCGAAGGTGGGAGTGAGGCCCCATTCACACACGACCGTATATTTGCGGACCCGCTTATTGTGGACCTGCAAATATACGGGGGCCGCCCGGCGTGTGTTCCGCAGCGCTCGGAACACGCGCCGTGCGGCCCCATTGAAAATGCCTATACTTGTCCGTGCGTGCCGGACAAGTATAGGACATGTTCTATCTTTTTATGAGGAGCCGCGGCACGGAGCTGTCTCCGTGCCGCGGCTGTGCGCTCCCATAGAGGTGAATGGGGCTGCATGTATTCCGCAATTTTGCGGAATACATACGGTCCCATTCATACGGTCGTGTGAATGGGGCCTGAGAGTGAGCATCAGTTCAGGAGATGGACCAAGAGTGAGAAAAGGTGGAGTGAGAGCGAGCTTCAGAAGTTGACAGTGTTAGTCAGCAGACGCAAGCTGGGACTTGTGGTGCTCGGAGATTGCATAGGATGAAGATCCTGAGCCACAAATGCTGATATATTGAACTTTGATGTTCCTAGTGTGTAAGAGTGTTTTTTTGGGTCCAAGGTTTACAATATTTTTTAATAAATAGCCTCATCATCAGTCAGAGAGTGAATGGCAGAGTGCTGCTGAGGTATGTGTAGTACCCCAGAGCGGGCACTACCATTCCTACATCCTGCTACTGTCTCTAATAGGCTAATCAATAGTGTTATCTGTGTATTTATTCCAGGTTCTTTGATATTGTGCCTTAATAATATTGTTATGTATTTTATTTTATGCACTTTGCATGATTGTCCAGCAGGTGGCAGTGCATCTAGATCTTTAGATAGAATGGAACTTACCATTCCATTCTCCCTCCTTTTGGGCAGAAGTGGGCTAGTCCTGCTTCCTATCAAGAGGAGGAGTTGCAGAAAGCTATAGTGGAGTTGTGAGCTGGAAAGAGACGAGTCATGGTGCAATGAGGGGATCTCCCCCATCCTGCATTAGGAGTCTTCTCCATACTAACAGGACGCTGGACGCTATGTAGGCCGTGAACAAGGTCTTGGATTAGACTGAAACGTTGGCCCATGTCCTATTACAATTGTTCTTTTGGATGGATGAAAAATAAACAACTAAAAAGTTTGAATCTATGTATTGCGTGCCGTGGTTACTTAAAAAAATCTCTGTATAACTTCTACCACTGAGCACCAAGAGCACCAACAACCTCTTTAGGAGTGCCAACCAACTCTACGTGCTATAGTGGAGTTGTGAGCTGGAAAGAGATGAGTCATGGTGCAGTGAGGGGATCTCCCCCATCCTGCATTACGAGCCTTCTAAGGGAAGCAGCTCATAGAGCACCCTGACTCCTTACAGTTTACAGACTGAGTATTGTGAGGGGGTCAACGGCTAAAGGCACCAACCTCAAAGGTACCAGAACTGTCATAAAGTCCAGTAACCATACAGAAGCCAAAGATTAGTACAGCAGAGAAAGCAAGATATCCAAGTTTGCCTGCCAGTTTACCCCAAAACCTGCTGGAACCAAGAGAAAGATCAAATATTGTTTGGATTCAAGTAAAAACTGTTGAACTTTATCAAGCCTGGACTGGGATTATTCTCCACCAACCCCTACTCTCCCCTTTATTGCTATGGAGCCTAACCCTGGGGAGCGACGGTATCCAGATAGGATAGGGTTCAAGAGCAGAACATTTTTCCAGGTCTTCTGATTAGTTTTAAGTATGGCTTCCCCCATGAAACCTGTGATTCTACAAACCATATGATGTTGTTTTCTATGTGTTTCTTCTTTTCTTAGAACTGATTCCCTGATGATCTACCTTGATCTGGATCGTCTCATTGACTCCTGTATCAGCTGTCTCTACGTTCTAGATCAGGGGTAGGCACTCCAGCTGTTGTGAAACTACAACTCCCAGCATGCATACCTGCTCTGCTCTTCTCAAAACTCCCATAGAAATGAATGGAGCATACTGGGAATTAGAGTGCCGAAGGTTGCTGATCCCTTTTCTAGATCATTTACCACGGCAGTTTAGGAGCACCACTCCAGTGCACAAACCACTGCTGTCCACCATACTCTGCTCCAGCCACCAGCTGAATGTATCAAAACTGATTTAAGCTTTCATGATCCAAGGGACCTCTGGAAAATGAGACATAGGATGTTAGTGTGGTCGCTGTGGACACAAATGCTATTTGAGTCTATGACAACCTGCTCATAATGCAGCTGCTTTAGGAAGTCGGAAAGATTCCTTTATCGAAAATGGCATTCATGGCAGTTTTCTTTGAGGAACATCTTAACTTAAATATTATTTCTTCCAAAGGAAAGTTTTTCTTCGGCAAGAATGATGTGGATGGAACTGGGCCAAAAAATACATCATGTTGCTAAGCTCTTATGTGTACCACATGTAGAAACGAGGGTATATGTAGCCTATGGAGCCTTGAAAGAGAAGAGACCAGCCATGGTAGGTCTGATCTACTTACCTACTGGATAGCAAGAAACTCTACAGAGAAATTGCATTGAAAAGGTATGGGGTATTAGTAAAGCGCGATGGAAAAGGGTAGGAAGGATAAGAAGCCCTACCTAGGCCCTTCTGTCCTGGGTGTCAAAACCTAGGAATAGGTTGATCTTTGCTACGTACAGGGGGCACTTTGAAAATGTTCCTAAGGCTTTCTACGCATTCGCTACGTAATTGTACGCTAATGCTACGTATAAGTTACTCTATACGCTGTTGCGTACGAATTCAAGTAATTAGCGAACTTTTACTGTTAGTTCGTTATTTGAGTGCAAAAGCCCGAGAAGAAAGAGGTCACCTGACCTAGTGGGCAGGGCTTGCTCTGATTGGCTCAGGCTCGGTAAGCCAGTGACGCATCACTTCTGCTGTGACTGCTGAGACGAGCAGACGCACTGTGTGTTAAGTTCTGAGACACTGAGACCTGTGTTGTTGAAAATGGGGTGTAATTGTTCAGGGAATCCATATTACACATCCGGGATACTGCAGGGCCAGTGCAGGGCTAGTAATTAATCAGGCAGGGAGAGAGACAGGGGAGAGAGATAGGGGGAGACAAAGACCAGCTGCAGGGGCCACAGAGTGAAGTGAAAAATGTCTGGAATGGATAAGCAAAGGGGGTCCAGTTCCAGCCAGACCTCAAGCTCAAAAAAAAGGAGAAGGTAGCACAGGGCAGTAGTGCCAAAATACCTGTAGCCAGAGCTTCTACTAGTAGTATTCGCAATACTTGGCCGGTGTTCCACCGGACTAACCCACCAAAGTGCAAAATTGTAGTGGAGGAGAAAGTGGATGAGGTAGTGGAGTGGATGGCACGCTCATCTCAGTCTCAGCCGGATGATCTGCTGTCATCTGCTGATAAAGTATCCATATGTAGCCAGGGGTCAGACTCAGAGCGTTCCTCCTGCTCCACCATTCCTCTCCAGCAAAGCCCGTCATGTTCATAAGCAATTTGTACGCTCATGTGTACGTGTTCAATGAAGTTGCGTACCTTTTAAAACTGAAAGTTTGTTATTAGTGTGCTAATGTTCGCAAAACGCCATATAATAACGTATATTTTGTACGCAGATTAGACGAATATATTCGTCGAATATACAAATCTTATGAAAAGTTTGACGAATGTTCGGCGAATAAAATTTTGAATGATTCGCTCATCTCTAGTACAGGGGACACTTTTTTGATCTTTGCTATGTACACGACCACATCTTCAGAAATCAATGAATATTTGAGCTGATTATAACAGTAAAACAGATGAGGCCAGATACTGTACATCTGATGGACTGTGCCTGTGAGGATGCCACGTGGAGCACGATCCCGGTTCCTTGATATTCTCCTAAATTACTGCTATACATTGATACCGGATCTGACTTGATATTAAAACATCGCTGATTAAAAAGAAAATTCCATCTTAAGTTTTATTTTTTCAAAGTCCGAGAAGTAATGAAGTGATCTGTGCAGAATTTATTAAATATCGGTGTCGGATTTTTGGCACCCTACTCTCTGCACAGATCAAAGCCGAGAAGAAAACTTCACCCCTACATCAGGCCCTGATTGTTTATCTTCTCCTGGCGTCTCAGAGGAAAGTCACACATCACTCATTCTTTGGGAGTAGAATTGTATTTCACACCTAAACACGCTCACAGCTCTGTGATTCCGCTTTTCAGCACATTAGCTCCAGATTAGATAGTTGGGGTGTTTGGAGGAACATATTACACCTGGTGCTGGATTCATCATGGCTTTTCACTTGCTGTCAAGTACGTACCTCATCCTGCTCCAACGCCTCATGGTGGAGCTTGACGGCGGCACATGAGAGTGATGGTGCCATGGCTAAAATGTCAACGGAATGACAGCAATTCTAATTTTCTATGTTATTTCCTAGCTAGGCTAATTTGTGTATTGCTACTAGTTTTGAGCGAATTGAGCTTCGGATCATCGATCTGAAGTCTATTCATCCAAAATCTTCGATTTTAATGCTGTCTCCGTAAGTATGTCGCGCGAGACTTTGCTGAATTAATTCAGAATTCATTTCTGCATCTTTAAAAGCATTTAAAATTAGGAATCCAAAGTTGGGTTTGATACCGAGGTACCAGTTGGTACCAAACCCAAGTTCAAATTCCTAATTTGAAATGTTTTTAAAGATGCAGAAGTGAATACCAAATTAATTCACCGAAGTCTTGCGCGACTGCGATTGAAACTAAGTTTGTCTCCACGGGGCCAATACATTTTAATGCTATATGGTGACAGCATTAAAATCGAAGTTTTTGAACGAATCGACTTCGGATCGATTAGCAGACTAATTGCTACTTAGTGTTTGACTTCTGACTGGCCCATTCCGTTTGACTCTATTCTTTTTCCTCCCCTCCTAAACACATACTTATGTCTGCCATGCCTCCCAACCATCCCAGATCCAGCTCAACAGTCCCAGATTTAAAGATGACCTCTCTCCTCTCCTGACATGCCTGTTTTAATAGCTTCATGCATTCCCCATGTAATAGTAATTCTGGAACATCTATTCTTATGTCTGTATGTTGTGTCATTCCTTTATTATTTCTACTAGAAGTTATGAATGAATTGCTAGCAGTCTGCAGAAGTAAGAGGTACAGGGGGGAGTGGGGAGGTCCCTGCACAGTTGGTGGTCAGCACTGCACAGTCTGAAAACGGCAGCAGCACTGATTGGATAGAGTGAGTCTGTGCAGGTAGGTACACCCCCAACTGGTTAACCCCTCCTTACTGCAGACTGCTAGCAATTCATTCATAACTTCTAGTAGAAATAATAAAGGAATGACACAACATACAGACATAAGAATAGATGTTCCAGAATTGTTATTACACGGGGGATGCATGAAGCTATTAAAACAGACATGTCTGTAGTGGTGAAAGGTTCTCTTTAAGACACTGTCCTGCTATCCCAGAAAGGCTGTTGCATGTCCCATCGATATCCTGGTCCTAGAAGCCCCATGCTCTAAGCTTCATACTTTTCTCATCTTATGTACATCCATCCCTGTACACAGACTAATATTTGTCATTGCCAGGTGAGTAGCTCGACCCTAACCAATGTTGTGGGTCATATAATTGAAATTATGCCATCTAGTTGGTTTCTTCCTTTGGGTATCACAGGATTCAGGTCATTAAACCTGCTATGGCTGGCTTTGTCAGATGCGTTGACAAGAGGGGCGGATTAAGTGCATGATGGGCCCGGGGCTGTCTACCCAACTTGGGCCCCTCCCTCCATTTTAGTTTATTTTTTTTTTCTGTATGAAGAGGCTGCGATGCTTTGTGAGCGTCACAGTCTCTTCCTAGGCCATATGACATCACATTCATCGTTCACGTGAGCTAGACCTAGAGTGCAGCCTCAGTCCGAGTGATTGGGCTGAGCTGCAGTACCAAGCACAGTGCTATCAAATCAGAAATGCGCAAGGTAACAAGCAAGAGGCTGCGGCGCTCTATCAAATAGATAAACATCGCGGCAATCACTCTCAACATCGCGGTCTCCTCAAACAGCTGATCGGCGGATATGCCAGGAGTCAGACCCACCACCATCTCATAACTCTCTGAGTACAGATGTCATAGATGTTACCTGCAGTCCTATGTAACATCCCACATAATTATTATTGTGTTATGTGGGGTGTTACATAGGACTGCAGGGAACATCTATTATGTTATCTGTACACAGAATGTCATCATCACTGTTATCTGGGCATATGATTATAATAAAAAAGACTTCCATCACACACAAGGAGGGAGAATACACAGCACCACATACCTCTGACATCCAGTGACATCTCCTGTCATGTAGATCTTCGTCTTTCCTCTTCTCCTGCGTCTGACCCAGACCACCATGACAAATTCTTTCAGCCGCCTCTCGTCTCTGCAGAGTTTGTTACACAGACATGTTATTTGATTGATTTCTCAATTTTTACATCAACCTTCCAATCCTGGTGTCCCGACAAAGTCAACCTGCTGCCTCTCCCAATATTGCGACGGTTGTGCTCCTCAATGCCCCAGGTACTATCCTGTTAATAGTGACCCCAGTAGACATAATTGGGGTCATTTATCAAACTGGTGTAAAGTAGAACTGTCTTAGTTGCCAACAGCAGCCAATCAGATTCCGCCTTTCATTTTCCAAAGTAGCCGTCAAAAATGAAAGGTGAGATCTGATTGGTTGCTATGGGCAACTAAGGCAGTCGTACTTTACACCAGTTAGATAAATTATCCCAAAGATCCCTATATTGTCTACAGCAATTATAATGTCCCCTAGAGTGCACCCAGTAATAACACCCTGTATTGTGCTACAGGTAATAATCCCTGTATAGTGTCCCCAAAAAATAATGTCCCCCAGTATGTCCTGTAATAGAAATGCCCCTACAGTGCCTCCCCAATAGCAACACACCCCACACTGCCCCCTATGAAGTAATTTGCCCCCCTCTGCCCCATGAAGTAATTTGCCCCCACAGTGCCCCCCATTAAGTAATTGCCCCCAAATTGCCCCCATTAAGTAATTTGTCCCACACTGCCCCCATTAAGTAATTTCCCCTACACTGCCCCAGTAAGTAATTTGCCCCCACACTGCCCCCCAGTATGTGATTTGCGCCCACACTGCCCCCAGTAAGTTATTTGCACCAACACCCCAGTAAGTAATTTGCCCCCAAAGTCCCACACTGCTCCCCAGTAAGTAATTTGCCCCACACTGCCCCCATTAAGTAATTTGCCCCACACTGCCCCCCATTAAATAATTTCCCTACCTACACTGCCCCAGTAAGTAATTTGCCCCCACAACTGCCCCCAGTAATTTGCCCCCACACTGCCCCCCAGTATGTGATTTGCCCCCACACTGTCCCCCAGTAAGTAATTTGCCCCCACACTGCCCCCCCTAGTAATTTGCCCCACACTGCTCCCATTAAGTAATTTGCCCCCACACTGTCTGCCCCCCATTAATAATTTGCCCCCATGTAATCATTTTCCCCCACTATCCCTGCAGTAATATGGCCTCCTCTGCCCCCAAAGTTAACACACACACAAAAAAAACAAAAAAAACTAAAGGCTCATACTTACCCGTGTCCGTGATGGTGAGGCAGGCGCGCGTACATCAAAGCCCTGCTCCCCGACACAGGCGTGATGACGTCATCACGCACACGCCTGAGCCGGGCTTTTACTACCACATAGGCCTCAGGACTACTAGGCCTGAAGCCTGTGGCGGTGATAGGTGGTGGGACAGAGAACTATGTGCTCCCGTGCCCCACCGCAGTATGTGGGCGTTCGGGTCGGCGTTGGGCCCCCCAGCGATGCCGGGCCCGGGGCTGCCAACCCGAACGCCCCTATTATAATCCGCCATTGGTTGACAGGTTATGTCCCTTTGTGCCTGTATGGCAGACTCACAGTGGTCTCTGTGTGGTACCTCACTGCTATGAGACCTGATGTCAATCAATGGTTTAGACAAGTGTGCACTCAATTTGTATTTGTCAGTCTCTTCCTAAATGCAAAATGAAGCAGCTTGCTAAATAGTTTACATAAAAAATTGCCAACCGTATGGCTTTCGCAGAGTGTGTGTAAGTCCTTCACCTATCTGGTGGTACTGCTGAATCTGACAGTATTCACTCTGTTCCTGTTTCCGACAGCTTTCTCTCTCTTCTCAATTTTAGGGATAGCAGCATGGAGGGGGAAGATGTTGGTTGTACATGGCAGATCAGAGTGTGGATAGGGGGAAGCATCCACGTAGGGCAGCTCACACAGGCTGTACATATGAAGGAAGGCACACACAGGCAGTTTACAGGGGGAAGGCAGTAGCATCCTAGACACACTGATCCTGCATATAATACTTGGAAAGACATGTCCATATGAAAAAAGCCTGAAACTAGGAACAGGTTGTAAACTTAATATCAGGCGGTTTCAAAATAAATGAAGGAAAGAATTCTAAAGCCTTAATGCAGATTTTTATACTCAAGCCACTAACACATGTAAAATAATTTGTCCCATGTCAAAATTGTCCATAGCCTTTAAGGTAAAGATTTTAAAATCCAGTATTTACTTACCTGAACCCTGCCATTGTAGATGATCCCTTTGTCCATCTTCAATACTGTAGATGAAACCTGTAATTGTCATGGCAACAAGAGAATCAAGCTGCATTGGCATAAACCACTTGCAGTCCACAATGTAAAATTTTCCAAATGGTAGGAAATTGGATTATTTCCTACACTGATATCCAATTGGTTAGTGCCGAAGCCACTTTATTCTTTTGTTGCAATGGCCTGTACAGGCTTCATCCTCAGTGCAGAAGACAACAGAAGAGGATCCCTAGAGTGATGGGGTTCATGCCAATGGGATGGGGCACTTGTATAGATCAACGGATCTGGAATGATTTTCGGGTAATAGTGAGGATATTTGCCCAACCCAGCATTTATATTGCACCTTGGTAGGTTTCAAGGGGTGGTTTGGATGATACCACACTACTTTTGGAAGTCCCATAGCAGTGAATGGAGAACAAGCCCCGGCCACCCCTGCATTTACCACTATGTGATTCTGAAATTAACCAAGCTAGTCTCATTAAAGTGAAGAGTGACCATGTCATCATGGCTTGCTCTCCATTCCCTTTGGAGACCTGTTCTGGAGATAGGAGTGTGTCTCATAGATGGGACCTGCATCTATCTGACATTTAGGGCATATCTTATTGAAAGACCATAATTGCCCCAGATGGGAATACGACTTTTAGGATGATGCTCCTGAGGCCACTCTCTGGATAGTATTCTTAATCGAGCACTCATTGCAGGCAATGATATTGGAGGTTTTCCCATCTCCCTGACAATGGTATGTTCACTACTACGGGTATGGCACACCTCTTGCCATTTATGTGAGAGGTGAATGTCGGCGACGGAGGTGCGTGAGGATGAGCCGACACCATACAGTGGAGCAGCTCACCGCCAAAATGAACCAGAAGGCTACCAGATGTGAGAACCCTACTGTGTATGGGGCTCCGGAGCAGACGGATGGTCACTGCACCTCCGCTAATGAAGCTGCATCAGCAAAAAGGGCGTCAATTTTTTGTGGCAGCATCAGAATTAGACCTCCGCTGATTGGCAAAGGGTTGTCTTCTCCATAGAAGGTATTGATGTTGGAGTGTCAGGAGCGAAACATCAGAGAAGAAACACCCTGCAACCATTTCTGGAAAAACACAAGCTGGTGGGGGGTAGTGTTAGGATCTGGGGAAGGTTTTCATGGCACTCTCTGGACTCTCATCCATGTAGAAGGCACTCTCAACTGATCTGGGCATGAATCCATCCTGACAGACCATGTACACCCATATATGCTGATTGTCTTCCCTGGGGAAGATGGGATCTTCCAATGAGACAATGAGACATATCACACGGCTAGAAATGTCCGACATTGATTGAAAGAGCATGACCAAGACTTCCAAGTCCTGCCCTGGACCTCTAATTCCCCAGACTTGAACCCAATTGAGCATCTGTGGGAGCATCTTGATGGTCATATTAGCTCTGTGGATCTTCCCCCACACTGCAGTCAGCATGGCTTCAGATACCTGTGACAACCTACTAGGACCTTATGGAGTCACTCCCAGCCCGGATATTAGCTGGTAGTCATAATAATGGGGCTCAACTGTGTAATCAGGTAACTGTGAAATCAATGGGAGTTGAAAAGACACATCCAGGAAAATACATTAACCCCTTCCCGACCAGCCGGGAAGGCATTTTATAATATGGGCGAAAACGCCCATATTATAAAAATTTAAAAAAAATATTTCCCATATGGAAAAAAGCGAAACGGAAAAAAGCGTCAAAATAGCCGATTCGCCATTTTTTTTTCGCTTTTTTTTTTAATTAAATAAAAAGTGATCAAAAAGTCATACACACCCCCAGAATGGTATCAATAAAAAGTTCAGATCGCCCCAAATTGCAAGAAAAAACTATACATATTAGGTATCGCCGGATTCGTATTGACCAGTAGAATGAAAGTAACTGGTCAGTTTTAACGCACATCAGACGCCGTAAATAAAAAACCCGTAAAACTGTGGCGGAATTGCGTTTTTTTTTTTGCAATTTCACCCGATTTGGAATTTTTTTTCCCACTTCCCACTACACCATATGCAATATTAAATGGTTGGCGTTGGAAAGTACAACTTGTCCCGCAAAAAACAAGCTCTCATACAGCTATGTGAAAAGAAAACTAAAAAAGTTATGGCTGTATCAAGGCAGGGAGCGCAAAACGAAAACGCAAAACAGAAAAAACCTCCGGGGTAGAAAAGGTTAAAATACACAAAAAAAAAAATCTGGGGCTGGAGTGGCTTTTTTTTGAAAAACTTAATTTTTTAGCCTCTACAAGTCGCTTTGTAAACATATAAGCTTTCTGACAGCTGCCATCTCTTTCTATCCAATTCTTGGGAATAGGAGAATGGGTCAGAGAAAAATAGTATTAGGTTTTAGTAATTGTATGTGAGGAAATATGCAATAGGATGATAATGTGTAATGTTTTATGCAGCATGATAAGAACCAGTGGAAATATGTGCCTTCATGATCTATTGTAAATGAGCGAGTGATAATCCTGATTGACCAAGGAAGAGCATTTCATTGCACAGGTGCAGCACGAGAGAAGACTCAGGCATGTGAATGGGAAGTTATGATAAGGCAAGCTGACTGCTGCAGGCCATTATCAGAACAGAGGACAAAAGGGCAGATACAAGGTACAGAGAAGTTGTTCAGATATGCACCGCCATCTACTGATAAACTCATCCTTGATGTAGTAACATTAGTCAGTAGTGGCAGGTACATCAATCAAATTCAGATCAAAGAAAGCAACAGTTTGACCCCCAGTTATATCTGAGACTTGATCTTCTGTCATTGCAAGGCTGGAAACGTTTATGTGACTAGTTTTCTCTAAGTCGTCCTTCCAATTAATTAATCTGTCATCTGCCATCCCCATTAAAATGTTGAGAATTCCTCACATGGAAAAGATTTGGGCTTCACTGCTTCGCTCAAGACACACTTCTGTACATTACCAACATGATCAGATGTTGTCCTAAGATTCCAAGAAAATAAATGTTTTGGTGCCCAGAGATGAACATATCCCTGAGAGAATGGGAAGAAA